>JAWWLR010000054.1:10512429-10524559 GCA_035041075.1 Acraspis erinacei
ATAGATTTAATAAAAACGCGTGCGACAGTCAGATGTGAGGTTGCGCTCGGTCTTTATGTTTACTCTGCGTTTATGCACATACCTTTTAAAACTAACATTCAAGTATAAATTTTTATATTTGCAATTATCTTTTTCTACATTTCACAACAGTTTTTAAACAAATCTATATACTTACATTAAATATCAAAAATCTCATATCAATGGATATTGTACAGTTCATCATACATGTACCAGCGTACGACTTTGTAGGTGATTAAAACAAGAATGCAATCCTGTATTTGTTTTTTTCAGAATTAAGTTCACAGTCCAAGGATTTGCCTTATGGTGGCCCTAGTCGTGGTACTTATCGTAGTGGACCTTCTTCCTCAGCTCCTGGCAGACATTCTCCAGACCCGAATAATTTTCCTGCCACACAGCATGATTCTGCGAGGTCTCCACCACCTGCCGAGCCTCCTCTTGGTGATAAGTGGACGTATCCTACTCTCAGGCTAACATTTGCCAGAATACTTGGATTTAAATTTCAAGATCTTCCATTTATTCGACTTATTCCCCACAACCATCCGAATCGGATATTCGAGCTCCGAATATACGTTTTTCCCCCAGATAAACCAATTCGAATAAAAGGAAGAAATGGTATCCTCAATCCCATAGAAAACAGAGAACAAGTTGTATTATCATCCTCCAATGGCGACGTCTATGCAATTTTAACTAAATCATTAAGCAGCAGCACGACTATTCGTCCAATATTTACCTCGATTTTTGGGGTCCCAGAAAGAGTGAAAATAAACATAAATAGCGGCGCGATTGAGGAACTGACTAAAGAAGAAATGGCGGAATGTCCAACAGCCCCCCACGGATGGATCAGAAAGCTTTATAGAGTATTAAGTGTGTAAACCATAATATTAACGCAGTGTTAACAAATTTTGTTAAACGGGCTCGTCAGACATATTTGGCGCTTTGAGTTCGGTTATCACACTTTCCCCGCATGTATGCATAGACCTCCTTACATTGAAGGGAAAAAAAATTGTTTACATTTCTAATTACAATTGTTTACATTTCACTGGATACAGCATCATTTAAAAATAAGTTTGATTTCAACTTTTTTATGTTCAGTTATCAGTTGTATTATAAATTATATTGTAGTCTCGAATCCCTATTCAAAAACAAAATGTAAATTCATTCTGACGCGGCAGAGATGACAGTTGGAGATGAAAAATGTAAACTTCATTTATAACAATATAAAGAATTAGTGTCTAAGCTATTGCTTAGCATTTACTCTGCTCTTATCCTTGGCCGTTATCCTAAGTTATATTGATGAATAATAATATATCTATAATTTAGGTAAACATACATTTTATGAAGATGTGTAAATAGTTTATAAATAAAAGAAAAATCGTTCTAAAAGTTTTCTTTTAACAATTTTATAATAGAAATTCAGTAAGCTTAAACAAACTCTCTGCACTTCGAAAATAAACTTTAATTTTTTTCCAGTTTTGTCGCCGCATCAATATGCATCAGTTACCTATATGGGTGTATGACAGGGTTCGCCAGAAGGCATTCTATGACTGCAAAAACTTCCATTGCCATTCTAGAGACTGGGTCAAACAGGCGTTAATAAATCTTTTCGTTTAACTAGTCCCTAGTCCCTCACGGTCATATACCCCAGGTATTAAAATTTTCTAGAAGCATTTTCACTACTAAACAAGGTTAGGAAAGAAGGATTGCTGATGGTATTCCAAATTCCATAAAGAATCTTTTTTGGTATAGGTGTTATTTATTCATTTTGGTTTGCAACGTTTTCGGTCTTTAAGAAAAATGGACACACTACATAGTTTTTGTTTTTACAAATAATATAAATATAGAAATATAAATAAAATCCACATATATAGGAATAGTTAATAATAATAACAACACATTTTTTGTTAAATAAATAGATAGACATTTTTGGAAAAAATATATAACACAAGGAAATTTTTTTAACAAAAACGGAGATTACTTTTTGACGGAATTCACGGAATTCAAGAAATTGACGGAATTAAAGGAATTCACGTAATTCAAGAAATTCACAGAATTAATGGAATACCATGAATTACTTGAATTCCATTAACTAATTGAATTTCATGAGTTCCTTAAATTTCGTAAATTCCGCAAATTCCTGATTTCCGTGAATCGCATGAATTCCGATATTTTCATGAATTGCATGTATTCCATGAACTCCGTGAATTCTATCTTTTCCACTAACTCCACGGATTCCGTGAATTCCATGAATTTCGTGAATTTGATGAGTTCCGTGATTTCCATGAATTCTTTATATTCTGTGAAGTACATGATTTCATGTCGAGATATCCAGCCGCAAGTATGATACAGAAGTGTTACTGGCTACTGGACTTGTATTATAAAATTTCAATACATGTGCCGTGTCATACCAATGCCAGAATTTGAAAATCACAACATTATGTGTTGTGGTGTTACCTTACGTTTCGGAAATAAACTTCCAATACATGTAGTGGAAGTTTTCAACAGAACTTTTTAACAGTTTACTTTTGACTTCTGCACACTATCAATACGACTCTTCAGCCTACGATAGTTTAATTTTAAAATATTAAAAATAAAGCAATTAAAAATTGTTAAAATTTAGGAAAATACATTCAGAAGGATCAAAATTTAAAGGACCCGCACCAAATGTACAGTTAGGTAATAGGCTTTTTGTGACAAATTCGAAAAAAAAATTTGTATTTTTTTTCAACAAGTCTTTCATAGCTTGCATTTTTCTTCATTAGGGAATGAAATTTTTCTTGTTTCAATATTCAATGGACGTTGAAACATTCTTTAAAATCAATTCAAAGACATATTCTTGCTATGAACGTTTCCTCTACTTATTTAAGGCCAGGTGTCTAGTGGGTCACGTGACCTGATTCCTACCTTACTGACGCTTTTTTATTTCTTAACTTATTTTTACACGAAGCACGACATCGACTTGAAAATTTAGGATCATAAATTGAGAGCGCTCAGAAAGGTGGCCCTTGTCCAAAATTTTAATAAGGATGAAAAAAGCAAAAAAAATTTATTTGAAATTTTTTTTTCATAATTATAAAAATTCAGGGCCAGGACCACCATTTTTAGTGCTTCTTAATTAATATCCCAAATTTTGAAATTAATTTTTTGCTTCATGTGAAAATAAGTGAGGAGATAAAAAAAGCGGTGATAAGGTAGGAATCAGGTCACATGACCAACTCACCGTATGGACTTAAAAGTGATTTAAAACCGTAGTAGTTGCATAACAAATTTCTAATAATTTTAGTTATTAAAAAATGATTATATCTATTCTTGGGCGCTTCTATTATTCGAGGCTTTGGCAATTAGCCAAAGCCTCAAGTGAAGGGTTTTAAAAACTTGCGGGATTTTCTAAAAATCGTACCAAAAATTCGAAAATTTTTAAACATAATTATATAAGTCCAGGAAAATCTTAAAAAATAATTTTAAATTTTGGAAAAATTAAAATCATTTTTAGATTTTACAAAATTTTGATAGAAAATGTTGAAGGTTTGGAAGAATGTTTAAATTATTTAAGATTAAAATAATGCAGCTTCTAATTTAAGAAGTGTTCAGTTAAAAAAATTTAATTTTTAATTTTTAATGTTGATACCTTAAAATTGTTTAAAATAATATAATTTTGAAATTTTTAAGTTTATTCATTGATTCTTTAACTTAGACAATTGAAAATCATAAATGTCGAATTACAATTTTATATTTTTGGAATAGAATCTGATTCTTCAAAATCATAAAAAATTTGATCGTAAAGTGTTAGTAGCTTCCCTTTGATACATTTTGATTTTGATTGAGTAATTAAATATAAAGTTTTTTAATTAAAATTTTTTTTTAATGTTTAGTATTAAAGAGGTCCAATTTAAGTCTTTAATTCGCAAATGAAAAAGCAGACAGTCAAAAAATCAGTGGTTTACAAAAAAATATGCCAAAAATCAGGGAATTTCCAAAACTTTAAATAACTGCCATACAGAAGAATACTGAAATTTTTCAATTTTTTCACCAATTTATTTGAAATGGTTGATTTCCTTTATAAAAGATATTGCGCACCTAATGATTCTTAGACAAGTTTCAGTAACGTGAAGAAATATTTAGAATGTATGCCAAGATTAAATTCTAATTAAAAATTTGAAATGATTTCAATTAATTTAAAACAAAACATATATTTTTGCAAATTTCAAACAAAAATGCCATGATCGTAGCTTCTGGAGCCTACAACTTCTCATAATAAGCCTCGGTGGCTCAGTTGTCTAGACGCTCGGACATCATGTCAAAGGTCCGGGGTTCGATCCCCGAGCCGGTACCTCTGGAAATTTTTCTATGTACCTCTACCCAGACTCTGGTGGTTCGGAACTCACCTTAATATGGAGGTCCCACCATCTAGCACTTGACTGCAATCCAGTCGGTCAATGATGGGGTAAGAGCCAGGCTTCGCGCAATATGTCGTGGCCCACTTCTCTCATCAGATCCCTTGTTTGCATTATAAAAATACATCAGTGTCTGATGATATATCCCGGAACAGCCACATGCAAACTATCAAAAAATAATATAAAAATTCAATTCTAACTGAAAATGCCCTAGGCATGTTGGGCAGTAACCATCTTAAGCCTGTGACAACATTTTAAATTTTAGAAACAAATGATAATAATAAATATAATAAAAATTGTTTACATAATTTGTGGTTAATAATGAAAACTTTGGGAGAGGATTTTGCAATAGCAAACCTATATATTGTATGAGGATATTTTTGTCAACAAAAAACTATAAGTTTTCAAATTTAGTTTTCCGTATTCTTAGAGAACGAAGGATGATATTAATTTTGAGATTCACAAACCAAGCAGCATTTTGTAAATTTAATAAAAACTAACAACATAAATGATTACCTCCTCTTCAGAATCCAAATTAATAAGAATAGTCGAGAAAATAATATTGGTGTCCAAGCTTGAAAATGGACTAAATTTACAAATGAACGTGTTACTCTTGCCAAGGTGATTTCGAAAACCAGAAAATTATTCGGCTTACATTAGAGATACAGTTTCTTTACCATAATTTTTTTTATTTAACCAAATATGTCTTCAAAACGAAAAAAATAATTTAGAATTGGAGAAAGTCTTTTGAAATAAAAACCTATTTCATTAAAACAAAGGTATATCTTTGCCTCAACAGAAATTTCTTTGCATCGAAAAAAATTCGGATCAACCCATGAAAAAATAAATTCGTCTCAGCAACTCTTTAAATTTCTAAAGCTTCTAAGCCTAGACATACATTATTACATAAATGGTGACGCAATCTTCAAAGAAGCGTGTAACCAAATTTGTTTCGTTTGAACAAATTCTTATCAAATGCAAACATCCCAGAAGGACAAAGTTGTCACCTTGAATATAAAAGATTACGACTATAGTATAGATTCTATATTCGAATGAAGCAGTACAATATTTATCAGCTACATTGCTAATCGAATTTCTAATTAATAGGTTAATTAGTTTGCCCAATACTTAGAAATAATGAAGATTGCCTGTACTCTACTCTTATGCTTGGTCTTTATCCTGAATTCTATTGGTGAATATAATAATATAATATCTCTTTTATTTTGGTTAATATTCGTTTAAGCTTTAGGAAATAAAAAGCTTTTATGATTTGAAAATCTAGGAGAAAATTTTTTCGTAAAATGCACTCATATCCCAATTCTGTACGGGCCGTAAGGCTAGTCAGCATAAAATAGAATCCTTTTTTCATGCAAAAACTCTGGAACACATTATGTAGTTTTTGATTTTGGAGTAACGGTATCACGCAATAGCGTTCAATGCCGCAACATATAGAATTTTCTGATACGGCACTGACTATTCGAGTCTTATAGGAAAGTTAACTGCGCCTCGTTTTTCTTCAAATAAGAAAGTTGTGGCTTTTACCAATATTGAGAAAAGAAAAGAAAAAAAAACAAGAAAACTATGTTATATATTATACAAAATAAGTACTTCGTTAAACATAAACGAATATTCATTTGAAGTACTAGCACCAAATTTAACAATTTTTAACAATATTTAATAACACTGCAAAAGAATTAACAAATTTTATTAAAAAATTGTATTCTGTATAAATTGACCTGTAAATTTTGATATTAAAATAATATTTGAAAAACGGTATTATACACTATTAGATGCATGTCCTACATCTTTTATGTTTCTCACTAAATTATTCATTTAATATTTTAAACATATTTTTAAAAACTAACTTACTTCTTTCAAATATTGGAATTAATTTATAATTTTAATTATGCAGATTAGATTTATCTATATGATGTTGAATATGTCCTGGAATCAGAGCTTCTTTTCTACATCTGATTAAAAAAGTGCGTTGCTCCTTTAGATTAACCCATGATGTCGCAGAACGTAATTGACCTTCTTTATTATTAAAAATTCAATGACTGGAGTTTATCAATACTATGGAATTTCTTCGGCCGTTATTATCATTAATGATAGAATGCGTTTTATTCTGGTCATACTGTTCAATACAAATAAAAATGGATTCAGATGTCAATGAATCTTTATTCGTCAATTTTAAAAGATATAACCAACGTTAGTTGCAACCTAGTTGCAGGCCATCTTCAGGGTCATCACCTAGTGAAAAAATTTCCATTTTTATTTCTATTGGACCGTATGACCAGAATGAAACGCCTTCTATCGTACCGTTCGTGTATAACACTTTGAACAAAACCTTAATTTTTTCAATTTTTATCGGCGCATCAACATACCAGATTTTTCCATTGTTCATAGGCTCCCTGGAACTCTTCACGCCGAAGGCTGTCAAGGCACCTCGTCGAAGCTGCCTGGACCGCTGGGATAATATTTAATCGCTTCCCTTTGAGGTCTCTCTATATTCAGGGGAACAAAAAAAAGTCACTTGAAGCTAGGTCGGATATGTCGGATCGCTGGGGTAGTGTTTTCTTCATCAACTAGGCCAAAACTACGCCGCTAGCGAGCGACGTGTGAAAGGGAATATTGCCGTGGTGAAGAACCCAATCGCCTTTGATCCCCGGGCGGATGCGTCAGACTCGATCCTTAAACCAACGGAGCACTTCAGCATAAAACTGACCTGTGATAGTCTGTCTGGTAGGAACAAACTCTTTGTGGATCACTCCTTTGGCATTAAAGAAAACAATGAGCATGCTTTTCACACGTGATTTGACTCCCATACGTCGCTCACCGCTTGCGAAGTTTTTATTTCTTTTTGTTCCTCCGAATCAAGAGAAACATGAGAGGGAAGCGGTTCGACCCGATTCGAGATGTCCAAGCATCTTCGACGAGGTGTCTTGATAACCTTCTACGCGAAGAGTTCCAGGAAGCCTATGAGAAACGGAAAAAACCCTGGCAGCGGTTTACTGATGCTCAAGGTTCATATTTTGAAAACTTTTAGTTAGCTATAGAAAAATTTTCATTGCCCGCGTGCAGTGTATAATTGCCCTCCCCCAACGAAAAACCCTCGTATATTTCTGACCATAAATCATTAAAATAGTTGATTATAAATGATAAATAATAAAATAATCATAACAAACATAGTATTTATAAAAGTAAACATTATGATTAAATATTATGGTAAATCAAAATTAAACAAATAATGACTTACACATTTATTAGAACGTCACAATTTGTTACATCGAGATTCGACTGGTGTAACATCAGAAAACCTAAGTTGACATTAGGTATGATTTTATGCCAAATGAAATCTTTGCATACAAATTGGAAGATTTTGGTCCAAGTAGCTAAACACTGCGATTAATGGCTGACAGCCGGTTCTTTCTGATTTTTTATTTATTTTCATTAAAGTAACAAAAATTTCACCTATTTGATAACGAAATCATTTTACTGTATCTGTTTGATTTCACCAAAGTGTATCATAAAGGGTTAATATCGAGTATCCCTTCTGAACACCTTTGTGTGGACCTTCCCTGTTATAACTGTTGACGTAGCTTAAACCACAAAAATCCTGAACCAATGATCCATATTTCTTTAATTTTCTTACGACAACATGCGTAAAGTCGTTAAGCTGAAAACCTGTTTCATCCGCAGTTCACGTTATTATTTTTCTTTGAATAATGCTTCCTAAATACCATTTCGTAGTTTGAGCATTCCTAGGGCAACGGAATTTTCGATTTCACGCTTCACGCTGAATAAAGTATTTATCTCACGCTTCGCGCTCGTTCATGTATTTCCCATGCATTTCTGCACACCCCTTTTAAAATCAAAGGTCAAACATCCAGAACTGTAATTTTGTGATTAGGAATTCTCTTTATTTGAAGCTCATTTGGCTTTAAGGACTACATTCTCATCACGTGCCTCATGCTTTAATTTGTGGATTTTCCATTATTTTGTATGCTTTCAAAACTTTAATTTTCGATTTGTCAAACAAGTTCAAAAAGTTGTCATGATAATCTTGTATGGCTAACGAACTTGAACAGTAGGTCAGGTCATTAAAAGTGTGTATCAAAGGCCAATCTAATATATTAATTTGTTGACAGAAAAATTGGTAAAAACGGTTTTTCGGATTCAGAGGGTTTCAAAACGTGGATTTTTGAAAACAAACTGGGTGGGGGGAGGCTAAAATTGTACGCAAATCTAATACCTTCTCTCATGAGAATGTAAAAAGGCTGGAAAAAACAGACCACGTCCCACATTCAGTGTAGGATTGCGTACATAATATCTGGCAGGAATTTTACCGCCTAGGTTCCACAGTTCGCGCGCAAACTGAGGAAGCATTATGATGCGCTTAACAACTTAAAGCTGATAGCCATTTCCCAACATATTGTTGAGAGAATATGGGTACTTTCTGACGCTAGGAGAAGTTTAACAGAGTCTAACAACGTCACATTTCAGAGTGGTGACTTTCAGAGCGACACGGTGAGCTCACTCCTACCTCTTGCCTTACATTATTGACACTATCTCTCGCACTTCTCCATTTCAAAGGGCGCTTCTGCGGCAAGCCTGGAAATCAAAAGCATACTGCAGTCATGCATGGAAAGTAATTTCGAGAGAATAATTCATGGCACTGCTCCTTGATTTTATCACGCGTTAGCGCAAAAATCAAGATATCAGTAACGTTGCTTTTGAAGTATAGGTCTCCAATTTCCGTGTATTAGGCCACGCTCCTTTGCTCTCAAGTCTCGAATTCTATGCTTTTAGATCTTCGACCTGAAAACTTTAATGAGCGTGAAAATTTCAGCTCTAAAATTGCGCAATTCCGTCAATTAATCTCTTAAAATTTCTTTCCGTGCGTATTTTAAGCTGATTACCATACGATATGTGTTTAAAATAAAAAGCAGTTACATCTAACTCTAAGGATTTACGCAAAATACACTTATGCGACTGGAATGGAATTTGGGTTAGTAAAATGCGCCAAAGTTTATTTGAAGCGGAGTAAACTTAATGGCTTCTTCAAACACCCTGAGCTCGTCAGCAGAAGTGATATACGACACCTTAGTGCTGAAGAGACCTACACATACCTGGTCGTGCCACAGAACCGCTTTCAATGCGTGACGTCTATAATCAAATTATCTGCAACGAACATGCTTCCTGTCACGGTAGTACTCGTTTTATTTGGAGTGGATCCATTGATGAAGGACGATCTCATACAGCAAATATAGTCGTAAACGAACGAGACCCTCATCTTTAAATATTCAGAAAGAACGAAGAAATGAGCAGCTCCTCAATAAAAGTATATACGGCGTCGTGCACAGAATTGTGGACGGTCTGTCGAGTATAAGCTGACGTTTTGTCAATTAAAATCTCCCCTACCGAATCTAGGACACATTGTATCTAGTTGTTCAACGCTCCCACGGAAACAGAGTCCAATTTCAAGAAAGAGAAGTGCCACATATACTGGAAATTCATATTATCGAGAATTGTTTCTCTTGCGCATTCGAGGTCTGGCATAGCTCTCTTTGAATTTGATAAATGTTGCGCCCGTAATATTTTTTTAAGCTATTGGCCCTTATCAGCATCGATGCTGGAAGAGCGAAGATTTCACTGGTTAATAACCTAAACAACATCCCTGTATACCAACAAAACTCTAAGAAATTTTACAGCGATTTCGCTGGAGGCGGGATTAGTTTTTCAGATTAATACCTGCCCCCGCCTAAATACCTGCCCCCGCAGTTGTCCTTTAGAAAAACTTGAATGAATTAATAAGGGTCGAGCAAGGCCCATTATCAAAAGTAAAAATATATTAAATAAAGCTAAAAATCCAATGCAATATTCTATATTTGTACTGACTGAGTTATTTGCTGGATATATATGGACCTATCAAGAAAGGGATAAAAGTAAAATTAACGCGATTGACATTAAATTCCTGTGAATAATACGCGGTATAACGCTGGTGAATACATTCAGTAACGACATAAACCTCTAAGAATGTGGTGCAGAAGAGACACTAGTTTCGGGCAGGTTAAGGGAATTAAAGATGATCGACTAACGTACTGAGTGCATTCAGGTAAAGTAAATGATAGTGTATCCAGATGCAGAACATGGAAAAGATGATTAGAATATATGAATGAAAACCTAATTAGGAGAGGCATAAGAAGTCACGAAAACTTTTTTTTATTAAAAAATGTATGAGCGTGAAGAAATGTACAGAAATAGGCCGGGACAGAAAAGTAACGTGAAAACTAGTTAATTAAAATACTTTCAGTAGAGTGAGTTACTCCTGAAACAACAAAACCTTGAATACAAATAAGCCCGAGTGGGGCACCTCAAATGAAGACTTTTCAACGCTTGCCTCTTTTCGAGGATCGTCGGGTGCTCCTAGAGCCGCGGCTGGAGGCCATAGCCTGCGGGACGGTGATGATGGTGAGCTGCGAGATGGTCAGACAGATCTCACTAATCATACAACTAAACAGGAAGGATATCTCCGAAAAACATTAACCACGGAATATCAATTGTGTCTGCTGATGGTGCTCTGACCATCATTTGGGATACCACAATAAAAGAGGAATTGGTGTGTATATATTACGAAAGTGCGAAGTTTGAATCCAAAATTGAAAAAGAATACATTTTTGGAAAGAAATGTGCTCCAAAGTATCCTGATATAAAAAGAGATCTCAGGTCTAATCTTCACATCTCAGAAGACATAGCAATGGCAATTAAACAACAGGTTGATTTGCCGTCGAAAACGGCGGCAATGAACATCACTTAGAGGAAGTCGTCTAATAAAATCAAGCAGCAGAAATTGATATTCTTGCTCAAACTGTTGGTGATCCAATATTAGACAGAGAAAAGTGGGCAAAGTGTGAGAAGGCAACATCATCGACACCCAGCAGATCAAACAAGATCAATATTTATAAGAAGATTGTTTCCGGCTGTTGAAATAGCTGCCATTGAAAAAGTGTGGAAATGATTAGGTTGCGTGATTCCGACTAGAAAAGACAAGACCTATCAATAATGCTGAAATGGAGCTGACAAACATAAAACATTTAGATATTTCAGGGGTTTTGAAAACAGCAAATAACTGGAAAGTTCCAGGTCCGGACATTACGCAAAACTTCTGGTACCTGCCTAGTGTGCATCTTCGTTGGTAAGGTGTTTTCTAAAGATCATAAAACGCCGAAATCTAATTTTTCATTGCGATTCAGTACAGTGTTTTTAGAACCATATATTATATGAAACAGCTTTAAACGTCAAGCTCCAAACTATACCATGCTCCTAATTTTGTAGCTACAACATCATCGCAAGAGATTTGTAAACTCGTATTAAATTACATGGTAACATTCTCAACCTCATTAGTCACTTGTTTGAGTCCCTGGCTATGGTGAAAACCCGGGCTCATGTGATCTATTTTATTGTTTCATCACCACGTTCACAAGCTATGTGATAGTAAGTAACAACCCTAATGGCTGTTTAAGATTTGCGTTAGAACAGTTCATAAAAACTCTTTCATATGAATTAGTACATTGTGAGAGCAGTGTTAAGTACTGTGTCCTTTATATAATTGCAACAATTATTATTTTAAGTTATATTTGTGACTGAGTGTTCGACATAGTATCTGAACGTGTTGCCCAACAGTCCTTGAGGGTCAATAAAAGCTTAGCTTTTGTACA
>JAWWLR010000054.1:10540284-10550613 GCA_035041075.1 Acraspis erinacei
GGAGTGATAGATGGTAGCTCTAAGAAAGCATCCAGGGGTGACGGTTGTCACCTCCAACGCTCGAGGCCGCTCAAAATACCAATTTTATAGACAATTGTAAAAACTTGCAATATCTTCAGCAAGTGATACTAATTTCTTAATGAAAACCGGCACATTTAATTAAATTACATACTTTTCTAGAGTAAAGCGTGGATGAAAATGTCAAAAGCAAATTGTACAATAAGAACGGCTTTGCATGAAACCCTCTTATAACAATTAGTATTTATATAAAATTTGTTTGCAAAGTTTGTAAAACTAGAAGTTCAAGAAAAAAAAGTATACAAAAATAAAAGAAATGTTTCTGAAATTATTGTATTTTGAAATGCTTCATACAACTTATAATATGTAATTTCAATAGGGTCAGAACACTTTCAGTTCATTGCAACGTTGAAGTGCGGGAATATAACTAAGAGAATATACGGAAAGAATGGAAGAAGATAATATGGTGATTGAAGATGGAGGAGACATGGACGAGATGTTGTGTAAGATGAGGAGACGGATAGGGAAGGTAATTGAAGAAATTAGGCCAAGTGAGGAAGAAAGAAGTGGGAAGATAGGATGGTGGGATGTGGTATATGTGGAGAGTCAAGAGCGCATAAGCTTATCGTTAAAGAATTGGAGAAGAGAAGAGATAGAAAGAAAGGAGTATAATAAAAGGAATAGGAAACACGAGTAATAACTTTATGTAAAAAGACAGGAGGAGAAGGCGTGGTACATGGAGGAGGTAGAGAAAGCATTAAAGGAAGGAAGGGAATGGGAAGTGATTAATAGAGAAAGGAGTGGATGAAAAGGAATCTATAAAGAGTTAAGTATGGATGAATGGACGGTATATTTCAAGAAATTGCTAGGACATGTGGGATAAAAAATGAAGCGTTGAAATGTGGCGGAAGAAGGATTAGAGAAGAGATTTCGGAAGTATGTAATAGAATATGGAGAGCGGAAGGATGGACAATTGAGTGGAAACCAGGTTTGTTAGTTCCTTTATTAAAGAAAGGAGGTGGTAGAAAAATGGAAGATTATAGAGGAATCAATCTCATACCAGTAACATATTTAATATATTCGGATGTGCTCAGGAAGAGATTAAAAGAAGAAGTAGAAGAGAGAGAAAGTATTCCTCATAATCAATCAGGATTTGGGAAGGGGATAGTGGATATATTCGTTCTGAATTATCTAGTTCATAGGAACCTGGGAAAGAAAAAACGAAAACTGGTCGTTCTTTTCGTAGATTTTAGGGCAGCTTTAGACTCGGTGAATAGGAAAGTTTTATGGAAGGCAATGAAAGAAATGAAGGTGGACGAAGAGTTGACTGATAGGATAAAAGAGGTTTTCACGGAGACGAGAACAAGGGTGAGGATCGGGGAACAGAAAGGAGAGGAGTTCTAGACAGGGAGGGGTCTCAGGTAAGGGTGGCCGCTAAGCCCGTTTTTATTTAGCATATTGTTAGTATACGTAGAAGAGAAAATGGAAAATAAAATAAAAGGGGGAGTATGGTACAAGGAAATAAACGGATATACTCGTTAGCGTACACGACGATGCTGTTCTTCTGGCAGAGAATGAAAGTGGAATAAAGTTACTAGTGAAAGGATTCGAAGAGTATGTGAGAGAGAAAAACCTAACAGTGAATGTGATGGAAACAAAAATAATTTGTTTCTTGAAGAGAAAGAATTAAGTAACGTATGGATAGAAGATAAATGATGAAATAGTATAAATGGCAGAGGAGTTTTGCTATTTAGGATTCTGGTTCGAAGCGGGAGGTTGGAATGATCTGCAAGTGAAAAAAAAGGATGGAAAGTGCGAGTAAGATGATGGGTCAAGTGTTGGCGATTGGAAAAACAAGATTCAAAGAGGACTGGAAGATGAGAGTATGGCTGTTTGATTCACTGGTATGGTCATTGATGTGTTATGGAGTGGAGATTTGGGGGTGGAAGGAGTACAAAAAGGTAGAAAACATGCAAGAGAGATTTCTGAGATGGGTTATGAGAGTGAGCTGAAACTGCCCGGGTTATATGCTGAGAGAAGAAACAGGGAGAGAGAAATTGGTAATAAGGCAGAAAAAAAGAGTTTGGAATTTCGAGGAGAAACTTAAGAGTGGTAAGGGTAGCAAAGTTGCAAGTTAGAAGGGAATGGAGAATGGGTGACGAGAGGAGGGTGCAGCAGAAAATAGAGGGGTAATCAGCAAAGAACAGGAAGAGAGAAGGTGGGAAAAAATTATATAGTCAAAATACAATAATTGGTATAGATTGATTAAGATGAAAGGGGTCCCAGAATATTTAGGGAAGTTAAAAAAGGAGTGAAACTGGTCCAGGATGGTACGATACAAAATGGGAGAAGAAATGAATGAGTTTAAATATTGGATGTGTAAAGAAATGAAAATGTGTAGGGTTTGAGATTATGAAAGGGAATCTTGGTAGCATGCGATGGAGAGATGTACAGGGGATGAGGAAGGGGGAAAGAGCGTAGTAGTTAGAGTTAGATGGATACTGAGTGGATATGGACAAGGAGAAAAGTGGCTGAGGAGTTTAGAAGAGAGAAGGGAAGAGAGAATGTATGGGGTAAGCACAAACCAAAATTGATACAAAAAAAGTTTATATAAGGAAAATTAGTGTTGCGTTTCTTGGAAAAGCTTGAAGAGTAATGGTAAGAGGAAATGGAAGCCCTGGATGATCTCGTGCACTAGTAAGATAAGATAATATGTAAGAGCTAGTAAATAATAAGAAGGCGAAGCGATTGTAAGTCAATTTAAGCCTAAGGCATACTAATTAAGTGAAATTGTAAAAGATGTAAAGGAAACGGAGCCCTCAAAACCGTAAAAGGCAGAGTAATTAAATACAAAAAATACATATGTAACTTCAATTAAGATATTCGAAATAATTTAATTTCATGGTGTACATTTTATTTTATTTCATACATTCTGTATATTTTAATTTTAATTGCCGAAATGAAATAATTCATAAAGAATAATTCAAAATCAAATGTAATTAGAATCTCAATTGCATATGAATTTAAAATGTTCATCAAGTGTCTATTAGTAATTTAAAATTACCATAGGCAGTATGAAAAATCGATTACAAAATAACACTACGGTGTAATAATCCTAGAAAGATGGAAAATGACACCAAACACTTCTACTTGCACTATTCGGTGATGTTGCCACACCGGGGTAGCACGAGAATAAAAAATTCACACCAGTTCGGTGTCATACGTCGCACCGATTTCTAACAGTGCATATGGCGGAACTTTTTTTCATCAATATAAGATTGTATACACCAAGTTACAAACACATCCCATTCGAAGAGGAAAATTCTTTTTATCGCTTGACATGGGACTCCATCCAATATTTTTACGTATTTTCAAGCATTGGACGAGTTATTTGATCCGGGGCCTTAATTGATTATGAATCAATATTATTATCTATTTTCTAATATTATTTTGTTGTAAAATTCTTACTTCAGTTTCTGGATGGAAGCTTTGACTGGCAGCTAAGTATCCTATTCGCTTGCAGGTAAATTTTGGAGATGACATTACTTCGATTATGTTAAAGCCTGCCCAGCTGATGTCATATCCCAACATTTGGAGCTAATTACATTAAAACATTTTTATCCTGATCCAGATAAAGTTTCTTTTTTACTATTATAATAATTAGTAGTCTAGTGATCTAAGAATTGAAAACTTAAAGAATTAGAAAAATATATTGCAAAAAAAGTAAACGTAAATAAATATGAAAATTTGAGACCCTTCTAATTTACAAGTACTCATGGATCAAGTATTCTTACGTTTTTTAGTACTAAAGTAACAAAATAACGATAAGTTCATTTATTTTACATACATATGTTAATTTAGCAATAGCATTTGCCTTGACAGCAATATTATCTTGTCGCAATTCCTGTTTGATCTCTTCCATGCACTGTGCAATGTATTTTGCCTGCAAGAAAACCAATACATTTCTTTAAAAATTTGCAGCAAAAATTAAAGGAGGGGCTTCTACCAAGTGAAAAATGTGTCTCTAAATTAAAAATTAAGCGCAAGTGCAAAATCCAACGTGGCTTGCACATTCAAGCTAAAGGTACTGACAAAACTGTAATAAATGTATCAGCTTGTGAGAAATATAGCAAATGGGAGAAATTTACACCAAATATTAATAATTTTAACTGGCAAACAGTTGTATACAAGCGTGTCCTACTAAAAAAAAACTTACAAATCATTTAAAAAATTAGGAATTCTGACCATTTCAGATCACTTTTGTTACGTTTCTGGATAGAAATAGTCAAGAAAATTCAGCATTCAAGAGAGAATATTCAGAAATCGTCAGAGCTCTGACATGCAAAAATGAAACCCTCTTCAACCGAATAAAGCCTTGATGATCTAAAAAAAGCAAGTTTCCACCTTCGACAAGGACCGTTTTTCTAAATTTCTCTGAAAGTTGCCGTGCATTTTCTTGTCGAGTAGCAGTTGCCGGAATTTTTAAACCTCTGCTTTTTTTACTTCGGCTTCTAGAAGTAAAGCACTGAAGTAGTGCACTTTACTCACTTCTGATGTTAAAATGCAGGTCAAGGCTCTCGGCCGCCTGTCCCGCGGCTTTGTAAAGGAGGAGCGCTCATTTGACGATTATTACGTTATTTCTGACCATTTTTTAGGAGATGCTCGCTACCATTTGCACAGACGTAAGCTGTACTTAGAACAATTCGGTCTTCATCCACTGAACCACCCAAAGCGAGTAGAGTAGAACCGGGACGGCAAGCATGTTATTCGCAGATACCTTATTCAACGCCGACAGATTTGAAGACCAAATCTGTCGAAGAAGATTTTTGTATCTACTTCGGAGAGAGTCCTTCACTGATGTTACGTCCTGAATGTGGCTTTGAGACACGCCCAGGTGTGTAAAAGACTCTCAAGTGTCAAGATGTCTAATAAAAATTATATCCAAAATCTCAGGGTCCTTGCGAACGCCAATAATCTTTACTTTCATCAGATGAATTTTGGCATACTTGTCCAATCAAAAGTTCATAAAAATCTCTCCTGTGTACTTCTTGACGATACATAAAGGACTCTGAAGTTTGCTTTTAATAGAAGCAAGGATCTTCAGTTCATCCATATAAAATACATGAGCGACTTTCTGTTCGC
This sequence comes from Acraspis erinacei, assembly GCA_035041075.1. Taxonomy (NCBI): domain Eukaryota; kingdom Metazoa; phylum Arthropoda; class Insecta; order Hymenoptera; family Cynipidae; genus Acraspis; species Acraspis erinacei. The sequence goes on from JAWWLR010000054.1 coordinate 10,545,445, forward strand.
GATTATTAGTGTCACCACAGAGGTATCCAGAAGAATTTCGCAGTGTGAGAGGCAGAGGCCGAAGTGTGGTGAAACAAAGCCGAGGGAGGATCATAGTATCGCCCTAAAAGACGCCTCTCTTGAAGGTGACGTTGTTCGTTGCGACTGGAAAATTTCCACATGAGATAGTAAATCTCATTTCCAAAGGAGCATCAATCTCTCTATGCATCTCACTATGTGTAGAAGAATCGCTAAGCATTCTAATAGATAGATGATAAGGCAATGAGAGGTTAAATCACTGATCTCCATATACTGACTGGATAGTGTATTAGATAGACCGGTTTGTTCCGACTTCATGCCATGCCAAGGATGAGAACTGACGGAGTAATGTGGAGCGCGATATAAATACAGGGATCATGAGAAAATTATATAAAAATGAATATTAATCTCTACTTAAACATTATAACCATGGTTGTTACGTGTATGTATTTCGGCGAAGAAAAATTGTGTGAAGCAGGACATATTACATGTAAGTGAAACTCATTTTTGTATGCCATATTAGATGTCAAACATTTATTTATTAAATGATTAAATTTTTTATTTGCTATGGAATATTTATAGTTGTATAATCTGGAAGGAAGTAAAAAAATTATTCCCAAAAATCCAGTTCTTAGTTAACAAATTAAACGAAAGAAAATGTAGAGAAGGTGTAAATAATAGCTTTGTATTTATATTTTATAATATCTTTACGTACATAAAATTCAAACAGTACTTTGTTGACAAATTTTTATTTGTAAATTGACAAATTTGTATTCGGAAAATATGGTAAAGTAGAATTTTCTTTTATAAATAGATTTTCATTCACGGATCCAAAGATTAAATTATCGTTATTGTTATTATTCTTAATGAATATCCGATAAACCGTAAGTAATAGGACAAAATAATGTCAGTTTATGATATGGATACCATATTACAATGTAGTATATGCGATACTCAAAACTCAAAGATGACATCTATTTTTACCTATCTCTTGCGGTTTACGAGATAATTGTTGTTAAAAATAACAATAATGGAAAGTTCCCCCCAGGTCCCAATGGTACTTATTCCTGGGAAAGTCCCAAGCGGCGGACATTTTACATACTCAGGGAACGTACCTGGAACGTTCCCCGAAAGTTCTGTGATATTAGGATACAATGTTGGTTACAGAGCATGAATCTGGGGTCAGCTTTCTTTCTTTCGAAGTATTCAATGTTATGTTCGGATCAGTTTGAAAAAGAATGTTTCCAAAAAAAACTAACATTACTTGTCTACGCCCGGGAAGTGTTCCTACGTTATTCGGATATTATAAATCGGCCTGTGTAAGGCCGTGAAAGGACAGGATAAGGAAAGAAATTTAAATTAAATTTTTTCCTCAAAATACTTTAAGACATGAATTAAAAATAACCTTTATTTCAGATTCCCGCTACATAATGCAGAATTGCTTGAAAAATGGGTTTTGTGAATGGGGTTAGAAAAATTTATTCCGAGTACCAAGAGTTTCCTTGTAGTGATCACTTCGAAGAGAAGTGTTTTCGCAAAACAGGTCGCAATTCATCTAATTTAACTCTTAGAGATAATGCTATTCCCACCATATTCAAGTCTACAACAAATGTAGGTGAATTTTAATAATTTTAAGTGCCTGCATAAAACCTAAACACACCTGATAATAAGGGACCGACAAAACAAATATAATGAAAAGCGCAATTTGTCAGGAAATGTACCTGCTGCAAAAATACGTAAAAGTTGCACTTCTCACAGTTCAGTACATTTAATGACGGAGTCTTCATGAAGCAGGTAAAAGTACAAATTTAATACTTTTTTTTACTTAATACTTTTTCATGAAAGCATTAATTTTAATAATAGTAGTAATATGTGTACTGACCCTTACGAAAATGTATGATAGGTAAATCGTTATAGGCCTATGATGACTTTTCTTTCATGAATTTCCTATAATTTTTTCGCTATTATAGGAATGATTGTAAAAAAATCTTAGGAAAAATTATAGGAAAATAATTACAGGAGGGGATAAAGTAAATATATGTAAATAATTCGAATGTAGAAGCATAAATTAATAATAATAATTTTCCTATAATCGCGAAAAAATTATAGAAAATTGATTATAGGAAAATCATCATAGACCTATAATAATTTTCCTATCATACTTTTTGGTCAGGGAGTAGCTATAAATATATAGGTGTGAGAAAGCTTATGTTTTATTATATTATTTACAGACGAGGGACATTTTTAGGTTAATGAAGTACCTTCTACGAGTGCAGCAAGTGAAAAGTCAAATATGCCGACATGCATCACAACACTTTTTTCAGTTACAAAAATGCGGTATTCTTGCTCCTGAACTCTTTATTGGTAAAGCTGTCGTGAGTGGCAAGTATGATTATTCACTATCCTACATTAAAACTAATAATAAAACGCAATAAAGTTAGAATTTATATTTGTATATATATCGATTATTATATCACATTGTGTTCAAAAGTTATTTTTGCAATACATTTCAAAATGTCCATTTTACACGTTCTTAATATTTATAATAAGCTACATCACAATGTGCAATGCATTTATATTTTTACATCATGATAGGACTAATTAACTTTACTCCAATTTTATGCATAATTTTTGACATTTTAAAATAAAAATGCTTTCAAATTTCTAATATTGTATTGTATTACAATATCGTACTTTTTCTTTATTTTTTTTTATTTTATGGCATTATATTTTATTTTCGCATCTCTAATTTTAGCAAAAAAGCATATCTTCTCAATTATATCAATGATTTTCATAATTCACTAAATTAAATCGTTTTAAACATAAAATTTCTGTTTATCGGCATTCAAATTTACCGCCGGAAAGTGAGAAACTCCTCTTTCTTAACATGGCTTCTAAGCCTTCAATGCGTTACACGTTTTTAACCCGGGATTCACTATTCAGTATCCGGTATTATATAGAGATAAGTGGGTTGAATCGAAAGCTTTCCAATAGTCAATCCAGGTCAGTAAGTAAGTTCTCTGGACAGCCTGATACGCTTTTTTTTGCGCCACGTTATTCGTACATCATAAATAACGTTTTACAGATCTCTTTAAAAAAATTGAATATTGTTGAAAGTGATCTTTTGATAATTTTGGTTTAATTAACAATTTTTATGAGAATAGTTTCGAAATATATTTTATACATATATAGTAGAAATTTGGATTGATATTTCTCAGTCTATTAAAAAAAAAAAAACATTTCTCCATTTTTCAAAAAATTTTTTAAATGTTGAAAAGCACATAACTTTTTTAATTTTGATCGAAATTAAAAATGTCATTAGGATAATTTGCAAGCCTTTTTGTCATGTACTAGAAAATTTAGCAGCTCTAACTTTTTGAATTTTAGTCTAATAGAAAAATTTAAACGAGATAGTTTTGAAATTGATTTGCTATCTAGTTAAATCTTTGAATGAAATTTCCTAATCTATATATTTTTAAAAGTATATAACTTTTCTAATTGTTATTGAAATTGAAAATGTTATTTGGATAATTTGCAAGTCATTTAGAGCATTTTGAAAATGCTCTAAAATTTTCCATTTTTGTTAGAAATATCTGGTTAACGAACTTAACTTTCATTTTGAGACCCTTGAATAGTTTATCAAAGGCTGACTCGATTGGACAAATCCTTCAAAAGTTAACGCGGCTACAACGTGCCGCAACGTAAAGATCCGTTAAAAGTCAGAATATTTTGTTGCGGATTCCAAGAGCCCAAAATTCTGGTGAAATTGAATTTTTATTATTTAGTGATTTTAGGAACTAGAGGAGCTAGGTTACGGTAAGGTAGCGCCTCCACAAGAAAATTGATTTTTTGACTTCAAGTGAAAAAAGTTTCAAAAACCTTCTTGCCCCTTTTCATTTATTCTTATCTTACTGTCAGTAGTCATTTTGAACAAATTACATACGTTTTAGAGCCATTTCAAACAGAAGCCGTCAAACTAGACAATTATCTAGATTTTATTTGAACTTAAGGAATGGCTTGAAATTCGCACGACTTTTGCATCAGCTTTTTCAATTATTGACAAAATGCCTTCAACCTGGCTTCTTTTATAATTAATTCTGATCTGATAGCTTTCATCCTATTTAAGACAACAATTTTAACGCTCATATAATTAACACTAGCCGAATCCCGCGACTCTGATTCTCAATTAAACAATCAAAAGATGATAAAGTAGATGTTAGGATACCAAAAAAAAATTACTGTCCTAAATATAATTCACGAAATTTTCTACATTTCATGGTGCGCATTAATATGACTACTATGAATTTTGCTTTGATATAAAGAAGGTATTTTTTGAATTTAGAAATCGGTATTGCTTGATCATGAGAGGTCATGAAGGTTCGTCGATAGGTGACTCTTCGCGTCTCGACGAATCAAATCCTAATACCAACAAAGTTTTAATCATATAAGTAAAATGAACAACTTTTTCGAAACTTCATCATCGGTATTAGCAACTCACAAAGGCTCAGATATAGGTCGATCGATGCGTCTCGATGGAGCAAACAAATACTTTGATCTAGCTCAATGCATGAATATAAATTTGAGCTACGTATCGACAAAATTGCAAGATCATAGCTCTCTTACTATTCAAAATATACAAGAAAAAAAATGCACACGCACACATTCTTAAAAATTGTACTTGGAGTTCAGAGAGTCGAATTATATAGAAATATGCACACAAAAAAAGGAGATTTGGAAATTTAGGTAATTACGAATCTCACTATATGAGGATGCAATAAATTGACCCTAAATGCGTAAATTCCACTGTATTTAAAACAAAAAACTTTCGACTTTACAACGGTAGACATCATAATTTTTGCAGTGCCGTCGAAGCACGTTAGATCTTGCACGTGCACCTTACTTTTCAACTGGAGGCACGTTTTTCACGTGACGCTAGCCGCAACCAAACTTATTCAAATTTTTTCCTGATCCACACATAGGTTTTTATTCGTGTAATTTAAAGGAAAATGATAAAATACCTCATTTTCCTTATTGTTCCTAATCCCTCTTACGAGATCGGTTAAATTCTTGTCAAAAATTCGTTCGAAATTCCCTTTTACTTTCCGCAGGGCCATGATGAAACGTTAACTTATAATTAACTTAATAAGATTT
>JAWWLR010000054.1:10853460-10864564 GCA_035041075.1 Acraspis erinacei
GCGTTCGCAAGTAACTGCAGTGATTTTGGCGGTAAAGGCTTGTTGGGAAGTTACAAAAATTTATAATTTTTTCAGGTATGGAACATAAAGTTTAGCAGTTTTTTAAGATTTGTGAAAGGGTTAATAAGAATAAAGCAGTTTTCTTACGATTTCTATGAAAATTGAAAAGGAGTTTTCATTTTGAAAATTTAATTTAAGGGGAATACTTGAAAAGATTTTAAAGGATCTCCAAAATTTTGAAAACGAATGTGATACATTTTAAGGCAATTTTCTTAATTTTGCAGATTGCTAAAAATATGTACGAGAAATTTGAATAATTTGAAAACATATTTAGAAGTTTTAAAAATATTTCCAAACCATTAAAACGAAGTGTAGCTTTTTCGCAATTTTGAAATCAAATTTAAAAACTATTTAAGGGTTCTGAAATGGTTCTGAAATGATTACGAAAATTTAAAAAAAAATCAGCAGGTATCGATTTAAAGTTAATTATAATGAAAATAATTTAAATTTTCATTGAAAAAATGAATGTTCCTGGCATAAAATGATATAATTAAAAATATTTAAGAAAATGATACCGTCGATTTAAATTCCTTGAACTGCATCATCTTTGAACTGAACAATTTTTCCATTATATTTCAAATTGTTCTGTTCAAAAGTGTGAATGTCTTCATTTTATACATTTAAATGATTTTCCGGCTGAGCGTGTGAAATTCAAGAATCCTACATTCTTTTTTTAAATTCAAAAACTTTCAGGTGCAAGATTTCGAATTATTTAACTTTACTGACCCCGAACAATTCTTGTGATTTGGAAAAAAAGCGGGAAATGGACGAAATTTTTTTCCTTTCATTTAAACGGCCATACTAATATTGAAAATAATTTTGTCAGAATAATACTGAAGATTTAAAATAAGGAAGAAAAGACTACAAAATAATAAAGGAAGTACTGCCGGCGCGGGGTCTTCCCGGACACCGGCACTCGTGTAGTGGCGCGAACGCGTTCGGCAAAAATCGAGATGGCTCGGAGATACTCGGAAATATAATGAAACAGCACTATAAAAGAAACGAGACTTTGAGTTTCGATTTCTATAATGGGTCACAGGTTCCTGGTATTTTCATATTCATAATGTCAATTTCTCAAATAAGTTTTCTGAAAAAATATTTTGATGAGGGTATGAAACGGAAAATTCTTTATTTTTTTCGAATAAGACTGGCTGAAACATTGGTCGAATATTTAAACCCTAGTAACTCGGAGAAAACGGAAAAATAATTTGTATCAAGAATGCTGTATTACATTACAGATTATTATAGTACTATTGATTATTGCTCGAGTACACGTACCCTTTCTAAACTGTAAAGTTGGGATTACCAGATCACGTCGTTCCTATATCTATAAATAACTGTTTTATAGAGTAATAAAATTAAATGTGATATAGATCTTACTTCGATTCATTTCAATAAAGTACCCTTCGCAAAAGGCTCCTTATGTAGTAAATCCTCGTTAAGATATATTACTAATTGCCGGGTGATCCAGCACTATATAAAGTGTCAGATAGTAATCCAGCATAATAAATTTATCAGACGGTTTATGTGACAGATAATGATTTCGGGTTCATCCACTGCATTTTATGTGTTGGATAGTTATACTTCAGTTATATAGGGAGATATAGGGAATACTGGCACTTTTCGATTTTTCAAGTCACTAGCACCTCTGTGACGTTGAACTTAATTTAATCCGAAAACTTTACAAAAACAGTAATAAATTTGTCTGCTAATGTGCGGAATCTGTCCGGAACATAAATTTCGACTCCGGAAAGAGTCCGGCTTGATCCGAAATTAGTTCGAAATTCGAAACCTGAAAAGATTTTCGTTAAACTAAAAAAGGAAAATAGTCTGGTCTAATCCGAAATTTATCTGAATGTAAACTTACACTGCCGAAAGAGTCCGACTTGATCCGAAGTTAGTTCGGAATGCAGCACCTGAAATTATTTTTGTTATAGTGAAAACGGAAAATGATCCTCTCAAACCCGAAATCCGTCCGGTCTCAAACATAGAATCCGTAAATAGTCCAATTCTATCACAAATTAATTCACATGTTTAAGTTATAAGTCGGTGTAATTAAAGTGAAAACGACAAAACATCCGCTTATATCCGAAGTCCCTCCGACCAAAAACAACTTCTCCGGAAAGATTCCGGTTCTCTGCTCCATTAATCCGTAGGATTGAGTTTTCAACGGTGAAATTAAAGTGAAAATGGAAAAGCTTCTGCTCGTATCCGAAATCCCTCCAATCGAAAACAACGACTCCGGAAAAATCCGGTTTTCTGCGCAATTAATCCGTGGGACTGAGTTTTGCCGGTGAAATTAAAGTGCGAACGGAAAATCGTCTGCTCGTATGCCAAATCCCTCCGGTCAAAAACATCGACTCCGGAAATAGTCCGGTTCGCAATTAATCCGAAGGGTTGAGTTGTCATTCGGTGAAATCGAAGTGAAAACAGGAAATAGTCTGCTTCAATCCGAAATTCGTTCCGCCAAAAATAGGCACAATTACGTCGTTGATACGTGTTTTTTTCTGTAGCTAATATTTCAATATTTTTTAAATCAAAATGAAAGTAATAATTAAAATTCCAATAATTTTGTGACAAACCTGTGTTAAAATACCCAACTTCACAATCTCTTTCGTGTTCAGAAATTTTGGTCTTTAATATCCGGCCAGTTTCACCTACATAAGCCTTATCATAACATTTGCAGTTAATTAGATAAGTAACACCAGATAAATTTTCAATGGAATCTCTGTCTTTCTTCTGCAACAAATAATTATCAAAAGTATTTTTGTTTTTAAAATAAACTTTGACATTCAATTTTTTAAGTGAATTCCTTAATGTGAATTCATGGGTGAAATTTATACAATCCTCAATACTATTAAATGCATTTAAGAAAACTTCAATCTTCTCAGTACGAACAATAGCTTTTAAGACCAAATTTGAAACAACTGGAGACAATAATGAACCCATAGGGCAACCCGAAATTTGTTTATAAAATTTGCCGTTAAAGGAAAAAACTGTACCATTAAAAATCCTTCTCGTAGCTATTATAAAATCATTTTTTTATTTTAGTTAAATTATGATTTAAATAATTTTTTCTTCAACGTAATCCAAAGCAAGATCTAGTGGGATCCTATCAAATAAGGACACAACATCTACAGAAACTATTGCATGAGTTTTTGGAACATTCATATTTTTTAAACAAACCTTAAGTTCCCAACTATTTTTGATAAACGCTCTAGTGTTAATAGAAACTGGTTTTAGAATATTTAAAATATACTTTGATAAATTGTAAGTTGGAGAACCAAAAGTAGAAACAATAACTCTCCAACTTAAAATAGGCTTGTAAACTTCAGGGAGAGCATATGCTTTTGCTATGACACTATTGTGAGATTTTAAACGGTATGCACTTTGATCATTAATTAATCTTTTATTTTCCCATCGAATAGCTATGTAATTACGTTTATTTTCAATAATTGAAACCATACTAGTTTCAATATTCTTGTATAAAATATAATTTTTAAGAATGTTTTCAATTGTATTATTATAATAATCTCTATTTGCTGCAACCGTTTTGTTACCTTTATCAGCCTTCACAAAAATTAAATCTTTGGGATTGTTTTGAAAATTTTCAAGTAACTGAACGGATCTTTCTAAATTTTTAAATTTATTATTTTTGTGATTTGAGGCTATTTGAGTAGCAGTTTTTCGGATATTAAATTTTTAATCTTTTCTTCAATATTTTTAATAGAATTTTCAATATTTACAACCAAGCGATTGATAGGGATTTTATTGACATTTAAAGGCACTCCAGATTTATTACGTAAAACAAAAACTTCTGCGACATCATCAGGAATTTCAGCCGTTGAAAAATTATTAATACATTTGTTCAATTTAAAATCAGTAATTTCTCTTTTAAAGGATAAAGACCTGCTTTTTAATAAAAGAAAATTTTTAATGCAATGAGCTCGTTTTGAGTATTTCAAATTACGGAGACTTAACTCTTGTATACCAAAAAACTTATTGATAGAGCCATTACATATTGCTCTCGAAAACCGATATTTTACGCAATTAAAAACCTGACCTAATTTTTGAATATTCTTTAGTGTTTTCAATCTCCAAACGTTTCCAAAGATTCCTGTTTCAATTCTTTAAAATGTAGTCATTAATTGATCAAAGTCTTATTTATTTTTTGAGATGTTAATATATCCTATATTTATTGTTTGTTAAGAATTAACTTATGAAAAAGTTTGACGGAAAAATTTCAAAAGACATGGTTTTTTATTTTTGCTTTTACTTTACGAAATAATCTTTTTTTGTGTGGTTTTACTGTATATTTTCATAATTAACGTCACATAAAACTGACTTGTGAAAGACTGAAATCAATTAACAATAGTTCAAAAGATTCACATAAACAAATTATACAGGACTCGTCCTTTCTTTGCCTGGATTAAACTTGGTCTCGTGTATAGCCGAAAAACAAAAGACCTCCACGCACATAGATTTTCATTTGTTTCTCATGTTGTACCAAGAAACAAAAGGCAATCACATAGACTATCATTTGTTTCTTGGCCTCAAGCCAAGTAGCTTACTCTACTGTGACTTCAGTCTCGTGAAAGGTAAAAGCAACCAACGCGCAGTGTTTAGGATTTTTCTGTGTGTGTTTTCTGTAATTTTTTGCGTTTCGTTTTTGTTTCTTAGCTGTTTATCCTTAGCTGTATTGATAATCCTTCTTTGCGGTGGTCTTTGTTCATTTAGTTCAGGTTATAAGTTCGTTTTCAAGTCTCTTTGTGAATTACTGCTTTCGAACCATAGTAAGATACCTAAAGACTTTTCCGGAAGCCAAGCAAGGACAAAAATGGACAGATGAAATTGAAAATTTAGTAATAAACTTCTACGAAGATGATGAGAATAGTCGACAGATGCCATGTAAAAAATATTTCATATCTGTCAAAAAATTCAACGGTACTCGTAAGCAAGTACAGAAGAGACGGATTCTGTGCAATCTTTCAGATTGATATGCCAGTTTTGTAGCCCTACATGAAAATGGGACGATTGGATTTTCGAAATCCGCACAACTAAGACCAAAGCACTGTGTTTTAGCTGGAGCAACTTGAACTCAAAATTTTTGTGTCTGCGCTTTTCATGAAAACGTAAAGTTACTGTTGAACGCGATTGATATTAAATATTTAACTGAGGGAACTGACAGACAATTGTCAGATTATCATGACTTCATTGAAGAAATTATGTGTGGTGAACCCACTGACGCTTGTCATTTTAACGAATGCGAAGCTTGTCCTGCCATTGAAAATTTTAAAAAGTACCTGACTGATATATTGGACGTGAATAGTTTCGACACAGTAAACATATCAAGTATGGCAGCAAACTGATAGAAGCACTGAGAAGACCGAAATGGCAGACGCTGATGCTTTCGTAGAAGCACTCTGCACTAAAATTAAAAACCTGAAACTTCACGCATTTATGCGAAATAAGAAGGTTTGTTTCTCAACTACCTTAAAGTTATACTAAAAGAAGTAGAGTACTTAATTTCGCTTGACTTTGCTGAAAATTATGCTTTTATCGTTCAAAATGCTGCACAATCTTTTCATTGGAATAATAATCAAGCAACTATCTTTACCGTAGTTACTTATTATAAAGATGGAAACGAACTGAAGCATTTTAGCACGGTAATCATCTCAGATTGTTTAAGTCATGACACCTCGAGAAGAAATTCAGCGCTGTTAACGAAATTTATTATGTGAAAGATGGAGCTGCGCATCATTTTAAAAATAAATATGCCTTCATAAAATTTTTCAAATAAAAAAACACATTTCTAGTTAACTGCACATGGAAATGGTCCAGGTGACGGGATTGGTGGAAAGTTGAAAAGACTGCGGCAAAAGCTAGCTTGCAGCGCTCAGCGCAGAATCCGATCCTAACTGCGATGGAGTTATTCGAATGGGCTATGAATTATTTAAAGAAAACAGTAATTCTTTTCAGTTCGAAAGAAGATCACATAGGGATGACAAAAACAAAACTGGAAACTAGATTCAGTGAAGCAATTAAAATTGCCGGCACTCTAAAATACCATGCATTTATTCAAAACAAGAAAGGACAATTGAAACTGAAAAAAACTTAATTCGCAATAGAACATGATCTGTTTCCGAAGACACTCAAAAGCCTCAAGATCAAAGAATCTACTAAATAAATAAACTAAATAAATTATTATGAATTTAGTGCAGCTTCGCTGGAGAATCATGAATACATCAAAGTCCCCGTTAGGACAGGCCAACCTGTCAGAGCGCGCGATGAAGGGTTTTGCTCGGATATCTTCGCATAACTACATTACTATTTTCATTCCCAAAATGCCAAACAAAATTTTCATGAGAAAAAAACTCAAGCTTCGTTTAAAAATACTTTAAAAAAAATAAGAACTGACTGAAGAGTATACAATGTTAAATAAACATTTAAATGGTAATTTGTTTATAAAAATTTTAAACAATCGATTTCACAGAATGAAAGAGCATGAAAATCCATTAAGGAATCACTCATAGAAAACTCAGTCCTTACATGGAGAGACTTTTGATATCAATATTTGGTTCATTCTGTCTCTATAATTAAAATAAAATTTAAGAATTCAGGGTTAATCGTGGTATTGCTATAAATTTTCCTAATATAATAAGAGATTTAAATTAAATGCAAGTAAACTGCAAAATTTAAACCTTCACACTTTTATAAATTCAACAGTTTAAAGATTCTTGGTTAAAAAATATGAATCCACGCTATCGTTTTAAATGCTCTAAATTAAAACTAAACCTCCATTTCAACTCGCATTAATAAAAATGTTAAGAAATGTAACTTGTCCCTCTTTCAACTCAATAAAAACGTCATGATAAAAAAAAGTTTCTTTGGAAAATATACCTTGTAATGAATTTATATCAATTAAAGTGTATAATGTAAGACTGATTCACATATCGTTTTTACGGTTATAATACTTGGTTTAATTAAAAGCGATATCTTTGAAAAAACAGCAAAGATATAATCTAACTATATTAAAAAATTAGTCCCTCTTCCTATTTGGAAAAACTTGAAAACACTAATTCCCTTCCTTCCAGTTCAATGACAATCCTAAAAGTAAAAAACTGCCCGCCTTCCAAATCAGAAAAAAATTAAAAATCGACACTTTTTCTCACCATACACAATAAAAATATTATTTATTGTGTTATCCTCTTCTAATTCAGAAAAAAAATGACAATAAAATATTCTTTCCTCAAACACAAGAAAAATCTTGAAAAGAAAAAAATGGATTCTTCCATTAAAAAATAGTATTCATTTACAATCCATAAAATCTTTACAAATATAATATGGTCTGCCAATTTAACAAAAATTAAAAACTAAAATTTTGTACCAAAAATTAATTTTATTGTCAAATAAAGAGCAATATATCACTTTTAAATATATTGTTATAATTCAAACTCAATAAAAATTAGAGTAATGTCAACTTTCTCTATATATTATTGTTGCAAGGGAGGGTAACAATATTTGAATGGAATTATCGCTATAAAGGTATAAATCGGTTTGCTTTGAACTATTTTTATTGATAATTGAAATCTCAAACAAAAAATTTTTGCTGTTTAAATTTGAATAAGTGCTTCGACATTTTCCCTTATTCAGTTGACCAAGCCTGGTGTGCCTCGACTGACTTCAACCCAAAAGGAAAAAGAAAAAAATCGCTTGGGCCGTTTTTGAGAAAACTTTTTTTGATTTTTTTGAAAAGGTTAATTAACATATTTTAATAAAAATAAGTTGAACGTTGAATTGTATTGCCTCGAACCATTCTGTCTGGCATACGAAAAGGGCTTTCAGGTGCTGAACATCTTACGAGTACTGAAACGATTCAATATTTTTGAAAAATGGTGAAAAACTTGGGAAAAAATTAGTTGTTTAAAAATGGCCTTATTCCGGTTCATCCTATGTCGCAAACACTTTCACAAAGATTAAAGTGCTCGAAATTTTCTGCAAAATGAAAAAATCGAATTTACTATATGCTAAATAATTGATTGAAGAAGACTTGATCTTGAGTAGATATAAAAAAACATTGCTGTAGTTTTTATAGAACCAAAATGATGGCCTCTTGAATATGACCCTTTTTTTTATGAAATTTTGTTTAACATCAATTTTATAAATAAAATTTGTAGTTTTTAAAAAGCATTAATTTCCCCGAGCAATTCAGAAAAATGTTTTTACCATATACGTTAAGCAGAACCTTATTTTTATCAAATATAACCAAAATAATGCTCTGACTATAATCGCATCGAAATTATGGCCTTCTGAAAATTACGCTTTTTATGAAATTTTGTTGACTTTTTTTGTAATTTTTCCTTTCTGGAGGATGAGACATGGAAACATGTTTTTGTCATGTTGCGTATCCTTTCTGGAGATAATCCCCTGGTAAAACAGTTATCGGTAATTTACCGACAGTGGGTTACTCAGTCGGTAAGGGAGATCTCTGACCCGAATCCATAACTCAACTAACAAGATGGGTCACTGTTTAACCGTCCGAGTCCGCTACCAGCTTTTTGTGTAGCTGGCGCTCATGGAATCGGGGACTTCCCTGAATTCTACAGGATTCCAAAAATCTTTAAGATTGTTGTTCATTATGTTTTCTAGAACTTTCCAACTGGTCAGAATGCCGCCACTATCGCGTGAATGCCACAAACCACAAACTTCATCATCATCAGCATCTTTCACATCGGTTTTTAATGTGAAAAACTTAATCTATTATTTTAGAAAGGCACATTTAGAAGCAGTAATTCTTACAATTGAGAATAAAGGTGCTTCATTCACTTTTGAGCATTCATAATTTCGATTGAAAACTTATAGCTGTATAGTTCATCAGCTAAATATGTTTAGGAGAGGGGGGGGGGGTAATTAAAAAATGGCGTTCAGATTTAGATTTAAAAAAAGAGTCGTTCAATGTTTTCTATGACTTTAAATATTTCTGTCATTTTATTTTTCTGAGAGTTTTGTAAAAATGTTTATTCGTGACGAGGTTTACACATTTAGAATTTTGAAAGTTTCAAAAATGAATGAAACTTGTCAAATTATTTGAAGTCAGTTAATTTCAAATGGTAATTTTGGTCAAAAATTAAAAAAAAGTCAATGATCGTTTAATCTATAGTTAAAATACAAATTTGAAAAACGTAATTCTTGCAGTTGAGAATAAAGGTATTTCATTCATTTTTGGAGCATTCATAATTTCAATTGAAAAGTAGCAGTTTTATAGTGCAACAGCTTAATCTGTTTACGTGCGAGAGAGAGAGAGAGAGAGAGAGAGAGAGCGCGCGAGAGAGAGAGATTTAAAAAGAATATGCGTTCTGATTTAGATTTAAAAATTTCTTTCGGGTAAACGCTATCACAGGGTTCGCATCCAGACCCTTAAGGGGATTTATTAGAGTTATGAACATTAAATGTAGGATTCTGTCCGCAATTTTGAATATTTTTGTCTGATTTCTTGCATACGTCATATAAATATTCGTCCCTTGGCTAGGCCGAAGCCGATTTTTGGATAAAATGTTTATATTTTGTTTAATATCAAAATGAAAAAGAACAATAGGTAATAAATTACAGTGACGCTCAGTGTCGCCGAGTGTGGATTTTCGAGAACTGGCCATGGCCGCTCGTAAAACTCACGAGGCAGACTACCCTGGAGCACATTAGATTGCTCGTAAATAATGACCCTTTCATTTTTATGAGATGCAGGCCAATTACAAAAACTGAAATGGGGAAGGTATGGTTTGATTCAATCTTAATTAGCAGAATTAGTTTATTGACATAATTTGAAGAAATTGAAAAAAAGATTCGTGAAAATCGGTTAATATTTGCAGTAATAATGCAAACATTGAGCTATATAAAAAAGTGTTCCTTTTGCTGAAAACTTGACATTTACTCCCTCAATCTGAATACTGAGTATTCAATTAAGAAGTAGTGCTTAAGAGGTCTTATTAACTTCGAATAATAAGACTTACTAAATTAATTATCAGTTTTCTAGGTAATCTTGTGAGAAAATCGTACTAAAACAGTTATTAAACGACTCAGCTCGATAAAAATTATCATTTTCATTTTGTGCACTTAAATTTCAAATAATTAACATTGGGATAAGATGAAGATGTTCTATTGTTATAAAAGGTGAAAATACAAGAGAACCATGTGCAAAATTACGGTAAAATAAAAAGATAAGTTTATTCAGATTAAAATGAGCCTTCTTATAAATGAAGAAATAAACGCGACATCGGATTATGCTCTCGCATCGATAATCTGTAGCCGACTGACTGTTTTCATGGTGGTCTGATTTACGCAACACATACTCATAATCATATCATATGAATCACATTCGCATAGCTTACATTAAAGATAGCCGAGCGAGGACCGCTAAAAACCAAACTCACGTCTTACATTCTTAAGCTCATATTAAATGATACAGATATGAATCGCTATTTTCAACACTCCCACTCGATGATTATCTGTATAAAACATGTTTCGCTTAACTTCTAATTCTGCCTTCATAAATCACACTTTGAAACTTTTGCTTACACACAGCTTTTGTAAGTAGATCTGCTAATTGTTCGCTTCTTTTAACATAAGTTACATTTATTTCCCCTACTCTTTGTTACTCAGAGGTAAAATGATATTGGATGTCAATATGCTTGGATCCCTTAGAAGAAACTGGATATTTTACTAATACTATAGCAGCTTTATTATCACAATAAACAGTTATAGGCAAATTTTGAGTACAATTTAATTCAGTCAGTATACGCCGGAGCCAAACAACTTCTTTAGTTACAGAACATAAAGCTGTAAATTCAGCTTATGTCGACGAAGTAGCAACGGTGGGTTATTTCTTTGACAACCAGGCCACAGGACCATTATTTAAAAGACAAATCCACCTGGTAGTACTTTTTCGCCTATCTAAATCACCGGCCCAATCAGAATCACAATATGCGTTTAAAACATTGTCTTTTGATGTATCCCCAAAAACCATATAATGATTTGAGGTGCCTTTCAA
>JAWWLR010000054.1:10864664-10874876 GCA_035041075.1 Acraspis erinacei
TAAAAAAATATAATAAAAATAAAATTAATAAAACAATGTTGATAAATATTCCAATAAAGAAATACTAATACTTTTTATTAAAAATTTTTGTTAACAAATTCGATTTGCTTAAACAATTAAAAATTAATTAACTAATGATAATAAATATTCCACTAGACCAACATTCATAATTTTAATTAAAAAAGGGGAGTTCAAAAGGTCGATTTCATGAAGAATTGACATTTTTGGTTTTAAGGGTAGTTTTCAGGTATTCGTTGGGTTGTGTTAGGGGTGTCAAAACCATATGTCTGATAAATGAAATTCTTCGTTCGATAATTCTCTACAGGCGCCTATACAATCCCGCCACAATTTTTCAAGCCCTAAAAAATTATTCTAAAAACTCAAAAAAAAAAAAGATTTTTCCCCATGCATTTTACATGGGAAACTTCAAGTCAAAACCGGTACCTGTTAAAATTTAAAAAAAAAAATTAAAATTATGAAATTTATTTTTCAAATAGTTTAATTGAAAATTTGACAATTTTTTAGAAATCCCTTTTTTTAAACTGCTTCATTTATGGGGGAAATGATGTCTTTTTTATTTCAAAATTAATGTATTTTGATAAAACACTTTTCTTGTAAAAAATTAAGATTGTTCCTTGAAAATTCATCGTCTGGATTAAAAACGAACTATTTTCTTGTAAACTTAACTTTTTGCTTGAAAATTCATATTTTTTGTTAAAAATTCCTCTCTTTTTTAGAAATGTAATATTTTTATAGGAAATTCAATTATTTGGTTCAAAATAATCAGTTGTAAAAAAATTTTTTTTTTTTGAAAAAGTGATTTGGTGTGGGGATTCCTGAGTTTTGTTGATAATTTGTCTTCTTGGATTAAAAATTAAACTACTGACTTTGGTAGAAAATTTAACTGTTTGTTTGACAAACATCTTTTTTCTGTTGATAATTCGCCTCTTTTGCTGAAAATTCAATGATATTGTTAAAAAATTATACGTTTTTGGTTAGAAATTCGCATGGTATTTTGAGTTCATCCACCTTCACTGTACCGTATTTTTAGAAATTT
The DNA here is from genome assembly GCA_035041075.1 of Acraspis erinacei. Classification (NCBI taxonomy): domain Eukaryota; kingdom Metazoa; phylum Arthropoda; class Insecta; order Hymenoptera; family Cynipidae; genus Acraspis; species Acraspis erinacei. Next base: position 10,865,722 of record JAWWLR010000054.1, read on the forward strand.
TTAGATATTTCATTTCTATGCAGGAAAATGTTTAGATAGAAAAATTTCTTTTGTATTTCATTTCAAACTACTGTGTTTTATGAAAAAATTTATAATATGTATTTATCATTAAGTGACAGAACTTGAAAAAATAAAGCTTGTTGCAATCACCTAAGAGCAAGTCGACCTGACTTGTAAGGGTTTCTGAGATTTATGAAAAATATATTGGTTTTAAGCCTATGAATAAATAATATCTTATTTTGCGAAACGATGTCATGAAAGTAAGAGAATTTATTTTATACTAGCAAATTAAAAAAAAAAAAAAACATTTTAATCAATTTTGTTTGCTAGTCACGAAAAGAACAAGTATCAACTGTCAAAAACTATACCATCCAACTATCCTTTTAAAAATTGTTGATGAAAAATTTGGATGAGTTTCCACTCATTCTTGGAAGGGAAAATTTTTTAAAGAAATTTTTTTCATATTTTGTGTCTACTAACCGTCCTATAAAAAGTGATTGATAAAAAACGTGTAGATATTTTTTTGGGAATATTTATAATTTAATTATTTGATATACTTTATAATATAATAGTGGAAAGAAACGAGTTACCCGATAATAAAATACACATAAAATAAGACCCCGTATAATAACTAAAAAAGGTCATAAAAATGGAAAACGTAAAAAATAGAAAAGTTTGATAAAAGAAAGCGATGAACTTACATTCTTACCTCTATTTATAGAACAAGAAGGTCATATTCTGACATTTTAAACGTGACTCAGTCATTCTCCATTAAAAAAACATTTTCTACTGCTTGTTTGAACAAACTGAAGGAAAATGAGAATTTTCTACAACTTGAAAATTCCACAGGAATTAGAATTTGGCACAGAAAATTGCAATTGTTTCCTAAATTTTATAAAATCTATTAGCCTTGTATAAGGATGACCCGGGCTGCCTAACAAAAATTATTTTTGTATGGGTGTGAAATACGATCCTAGCCCATAACTATTTTTTTAAAGTCCAGGAATTTTACTGATCAGGGGATCATTAAGGAATTTTTAAAATCATGTTTTGCGGTAACCCTGATATACATATGTGACCGTCCGCGAGAAAAGGGACCTAATGCGTCAAAGTTGAATTTTACAGGACGAGCGATCGAAAGAGAATTCGCAAGCGAGCATTTAAGTAGTGGGGATGCTTCTACCAAAAGTACCCCTTCCACTAAACACTCCCTCTTTAGGCGCCATATCCGTGAAATACGCTTCTATTGGTCCACTTCGACTATGCCAAGTAGCAGTGAGTGGTGGGGATGGTTTTCGCAGGCCTCTCGTCTTGTATTCGCGCACGCTTATTATGCCTATGTTTGTCGCTTAATAACAAGAAAATTAATGAAATTAAACAAATTCTGATTATTGGAAATGAAAGAGTAGCTCAGAAACTATAGATTGGCGCAGAAAAAATAAAAGTCGTTTTTTTCCGCATTAGGTCCCTTTTCTCGCGGACGGTCACATATATTCTTGTTAGTACTTTTTTCCGTGTCATATTTCTATTTTTTAAATTTCTTCCCCCTCAATATTATATTTTTATTTATAGATTTTATTGCTTGTTCGAAAACTAAACGATTTTGTTAAAACTCATCCACCTTTTGGTAAAAAATTAACATATTTTGTTTAAGATGCATGTTATTGGGTTCAAAATTGAAGAATTTTTGTAAAAAATGTACTTCTTATTTAAAACTCGTAACCCGCAAGTCTTGCAATTTGATATTTCGAAAATTAAAGAAAAACATTTTATAATCGTTGAATTCAAATTAAAACAGTTAAAGCAAACTAAATTTGGAATCATAATATATTGGTATATATGTGAATAACAAATCTCCAAGATTTCAATTTAAACTTCCCATTTTTTGGGTGACTATGAATTTTTTTCTTAACATGTTTCTACAATATTAAAACTTCCGGATTACTTTATCCGTAAAGAACCAAACAAGATAAAAATTTCATTTGAATTGTGATAATGATATGATACTTCAAGTTTTTGTAGGTATGTCCACTCAGCGCCGCCACAAAGGCAAATTTATAACGGAATACGTCATTTTTGTTTGCTATTTTTTGCTAGTTTTATGCTAAAAAATTTTGTCTTGCTATTTTAACTTCCAAGAAACGAGTGGCGGCGCTGGCATGACGTCCACTCAGTGCCGCAACCTATGAGAACTCACTAAAAACTATTATAATGCGATGAACGAATAGGGGAGATTTTTTTTTAATCTCACACGTTCATGTGTAAGGGTAGTTTCTGTGAAAAGTTATAATGAGAGGGAAATTTTCAAGTGGAAAGTAATTAATTTCGAGTTATAAATAATCTTTTCATTGTTCCAGGTTGTTTCCCACTTTTAAAAAGTTTTTGATCACGAGGGGTAGGTGCGTACGAGTTAGGGGTAGTTTTTCGAGAAACGCTAAATATGTCGCCAGAGAGAAAAAAAGGGCGAAAAATCTCCCTGAATCATTCATCTGAAGCACCTTGTTTTTGGAATTATAGATTTTTGAATTATTGCTGAAAACCAAAAATTATAATTTAATATTCAAACTCATAATTCCTTTTTTCCAAGATCAAGAAGATACATCGAAGGCCGTTTTCACGGCGCCAAATAAGAATTTTAACATTCTTATCATAGGAAAGTATTAGATTTCTGGGGAATTTTACCCTCCCCCCTTTTTTTTGTCAAATGAAAAAATTCAGATAGAAACGTTTAATTTTGCACACCCTAAAATACTATCCTAAAATAATTTTTAAATTTTTTCTGCCAAATCGAAAATTCAAATTTTGATTACACAACAAATAATGAAAAATCCAAAATGACATTTTGTTGTCCAACTATATATAATGCAAGAAAAAATGAGTAAGTAAAAATTGTGTACCCGAAAAATATCTACAATTTTGTTATTATTCACATTTTTATAGGACGTTTAGGTTTTTCTTCATTGATAAAGAGCTGCATTAAAAATTTCAAAATTATATTTTTAGATAAAACATTTAGATAAACGACGCAAGTTACGGAACATTTTATTATTCGTGAAAAATAACATTAAAAATAAAAAAATAAAATTTTGGAAGAACAATACAAGGTAAGAGAACAGAACAAGAACAAACATTGTGAATTTAAAACTTATTTACAAATTTTTAATAACTTTTTGTCCTAAAAATATATTCGGAAAGAAAGAAAATTAGATTTTTAGACAATCGGCACAAGCTACTATAAATTTTAACTCATAAAATTTTTCGCCTGAATTAAATATATAAATTTTCCTAGAACCACTTCATGCAAGGATGCGTATTTTCAGTTCAAATACTTCAAGATAACATTGAAACTCGACAAATTAAATTTGTGGAAATACGTCACAAGTTGCAAAATAATGTATAATGTTTCTGGAAAATCGAAAATTCAAACTTTGATTGCACAAAAAATAATAAAAAATCAGGAATTTCAGTCTGCGACCAAAACAAGAAAGATCTACAAACTCGGTTATTATTGCTCTTATTACAGGACGCGGATTTTTTGTTTTATTTGTAAAAACAGCATTAAAAATAATAAAATTAAATTTTTGGAAAAAGGATGAAAGATACGGAAAAAATTATTAAGGAAGGTGTGCAGCAAAAAAAAAGATGAATACGTTGGTTCTTAATCACGTTTTGATGTAGCGCATGGCGTTTGTTTTAATCTTAAAAAAAAATTAGGAATCAAAATACATTTTTCGATAAATGACACGAGGTACGGGCAAACATTAATAGACGGAAGTTGTTCACCCAAAAAGGATAAGAAAATTTATTATTAATCATTTTGAAATTCGTCTGAATTTTTTATCATTTATGCTACAATTGACACTATTTTAAATTTCTAAAATGTGGCCGAGGTCTGTCATTTGAACCTAAAAAATTTTCAAAAATTTTCCAGCCGCGATAATTGTTTACAAAATTTTTTGAAACATCTCAAAGAGTAAGTATAATTGTTTAATTAATTAAACCAGGAAACCTGTGATACATAATTAGAATGTGTCATTGCATGTGGCCTACTTCTCCCCCTTGTTAGGATGAATAGTCAAAATGTTGAAGATTTGATTGGCAGAGAGCTGGAAAATGGAAGGGATTTTCTATCCGTCCCTTCTTTTTCTGCAAATCCAGAAACTATAAATTCGAAATGAATGTCCTTATTTTCACAGTTCTTATGAAAATTTTAAATTAAAAACTGTTTCTGTGCAAAATGAGAATTCTGATAGCGATTTGCGCTTTGAGCGCATTTGCTTCTTCGGTAATGTGTAATCCTACTTACCCTGAACCCCAGTAAGTACTATTACTTTTAATATTTGTCGAAATTTTTTCAATTTAAATTGGTTAGTTATATTCCTCTGTCTAAAACTATATTTTATTTAACAATTATTTAAATACTTACGAGTTTGCTACAAAATTCCATTTTCAAAATTCCCTTCATCTCTTACTGATCGTTATACATTCATATTTGGGTTATAAAAACAATCTTAAACGTAGGGGATTAATAATTTTAGAGCAAAAAAAATTTTGTATCTAAATTTAGTTTTTAGACTTTCCGAGAAAAAATCCACGCAGATTTGTATAAAGGGTGATCTAGACATTACGTAAAACGGTTAGGGAGGGATCGATTGGAAGATCTTATAAAATAATTTGTTTCATTGAAAACAAAAATATTCTATTTTCGATTAATGAATATGAATGTTTAACGAAGAAGTATATTTTTCAAACACGAAAATAAATTATCTGCCAAGAAAGAATAATTTTCAACAAAAAAGTAAAGCTGCTACTAAAAAAGATAAATTTTAATTTAAAAAAAGGCTTCTAAACAAACAAGGAAAAACCAATGTTAAATTAAATAGTTTCATTTTCAACCAATGTGATTAATGTTCAACCGAGCACAGTCATTTTCTGCAAAAAAAGTCGAATAAAGAAGTTAACCTTTAAGAAAAAAATTTAATTTTGAAGCGAAAAAAATGTCTACAAAAGCTGCTGAATTTTTAATCGCAAAATATGAAGTTTAAAACAAAAATGCGAGTTTTAATAAAAGTAAATACATTTTTAGCTTTAAAATATAAATTAAAGAGAAAAACTAGAACAGTTGCATTTACAGATAACAAAATTGTCCAAAAAAGAAGGTTAACTAAGCTGTTTACTTTTTAATGAAAAAGAAAGAATCATTAACCAACAATTTGAAATTTTAACACCAAACCATGAATTTGGTAGAAAAAAATAAATTTTGTTAAAGAAAAACATTAATTTTCAGTTAAAGGAAATAAACTTTATAATGAACTTTGTAATGAACTTTCGACCAATAGAAAGTGAGTTTTCAAGGAAAAAGTAGAAGTTAAATTTCACAATATGGGTTATTTTCAATTAAATGTTTAAATTTTCTGTTGAAAAAAAATGATTACATTTCTTACCAAAAGATATAAAATTCCTACCTTAACCAATTTGTCTACCAATGCAATGAAATTTTAACTAGAAAGATAATTTTTTAACTAGGACGGTACACTTTTTCACCAAAAAAAACATTATTAATGACAAAATAAAATAATTTCAAACTAAATGATTGAATCTCAGACGAAAAGTATGAATTTTTAACAAACAAAAAAATAAAACAGTAAATTTTCACCGAAAGACATTAAATTTCAACCTAAAAGCTCAATTTTTACACAAGAGGATTCATTTTTTACCACAAGGGCACATATTCTTGACAAAAAACATGGATTTTTAATAAAATAGTTCAATCCTTATGAAAAGACGTGGATTTATAACAAAAAATTACATACTTCAATTTAAGTAAAAAAATTTTACTTTCAAGCAAATTTTTTTAACATGGCAGTTACATTTTCAACTAGAGATATGCATTTTCAACCAAGAAGATACATTTTTCACAAGAGTCTTTAATTTTATTCTAACAAAATATGAGTTTTTAACAAAAAAGTTGAATTTTAATGAAAAAATATTGATTTTTAGCAGAATAATGAAAACTCAATAAAAAAAGTTAATTTTTTTCGAAAATGGAATATTTATAGTTTTAGCAAAAGAAATGAATTTTCAAGAACGTGATATCAGGTTATCAGTCAGTACGGAAAAAATTGCATTCAAAATTTTGAATTTGCATGTCAAAAATACGAATTTTCTAAAAAAAAGTTAAATTACCAGAAAAATAGGAAAGCTTCCAATTGTCATAAAAGGTTGAAATACAAGAGAACCATGTGTAAAATTACGGTAAAATAAAAAGATAAGTTTATTCACATTAAATTGAGACTTCTTATACATGAAGAATAAAACGGGACATCGGATCATGCTCTCGCATCGATAATCTGCAGCCGACTGACTGGTTTTATGGTGGTCTGATTCACGCAACACATACCAGTAGTCATATCGTATGAATCACATTCTCATAGTTTAAATTAAAGATAGCCGAGCGAGGACAACTAAAAACCAAACTCACGTCTTACAGTCTTAAGCTCATGTTAAATGATACAGATATGAATCGCTAATTTCAACACTCCCACTCGATGATCGCTTAGAAGAAGCTGGAATCTTTACTAATACTATAGCAGCTTGATTATCACAATAAAAAGTTGTAAGGAAATTTTCAGTACAATTTAATTTATTCACTATACGCCGGAGCCAAACAACTTCTTTAGTTACAGAACATAAAGCTATGAATTCAGCTTCCGTCGACGAAGTAGCAACGGTGTATTATTTCTTTGGCAGCCAGGTCACAGGACCATCATTTAAAAGAAAAATCCACCCGGTGGTACTTTTTTGCGTATCTAAATCACCCACCCAATCAGAATGACAATATCCTTTTAAAACATTGTCTTTTAATGTATCCCCAAAAACAATAACATGATCCGAATTGCCTTTCAAATATTTCAATACTCGTTTAACTCTATTAGAATGACTTGAATTTGGATTTTCTGCAAACTGACTCAAAACACTGATTATAAAAGCTAAATCAGGTCTTGTCGTTACCATTAAAAACATAAGTAAACCAATTGCCTCCCTTTGAGGAAACAAACCCCCTTTTCCTTCGTTTAAATCATCCTTTTTCGTAAATTTAATACTAGGATCAGCTGGAATGCAAAGCGGAGTAAAATCAACATGATTAAACCTAGCTAGAATGTTTTCAACATAAGCACTTTGATACAATTTTAAACATATTGCATTCCGATCACTTTCTATTTGTATTCCGACAAAACACTCAGCTTTGAACATTTTATTTTAAACATGCGACCAAGTTGAAACAATAAATCATTCATTTTTGCTACATCATTACAGCAAGCGATTCCGTCATCTACATATAAAATCAAATACAAAGTTACCTTTTCATTTAACAAATAATACAAACAGGAAACAGCTTTTGATTGAACTAATACATACTCACTTAGAATTTCCGTTATCTTTTTATGCCAGTGCCTTGGGGCTTATTTGAGTCCATGCAAACTTTTCTTGAGTTGACAAACGCGATTATCCATGTCAAATCCAGACGGTGGTGCCATACTTCACAACAGGAGCAAAGGTTTCCTTGAAATCAATCCCTTCCTTTTGCGAGAAGCCTCGAATGACAAATTGAGCTTTTAACTTTTCAATTGTTCCATCCGATTTGTATTTCTTTTTGAAGATCCATCGATTCGAAATAATATTTTCATTATCAGCTCCGGGAACCAAAATCCAAGTTTAATTTTCTTTCAGAGACTCCAATTCTTCGTTTATGGCCTGCTTCCACTGATTTGAATTTTCAGAATCCAATGCTTCTTGTACAGTTTGTGGTTTGCACATAGCAAAAAATGCCTATGCTATTTCAGAAACAGTTTTATAAACTTCTGATATTAAAAATGTGCTTTTACCTCGTAGAAGATAGGGATCTCTTGGTATCTGCTCGCGGGGATTCTTCATCTTCTTCGTTTCTACCTGTGTCGATTCATCCTTTGACCTCCCACTGACTGTTGTATGTTCTTCCTTCTCATCTTCCCCTTGATTCGTGATAATCACATGAGAAGGTTCAGTTTTCAGCTTTTCATAAAAAATTACATCTCTTCGAATGTAGCACCTTTTTGCAGCTGGATCATAGACACGGTAGGCTTTGCTTCCTTCATTATATCCTACCATCAAACACTTCATAGAATTTTCCTCCCACTTGGTTCTTTGATCTTTCGTAACATATGCTTAGCACCTGCTTCCATGTTCATATCCCTCAGGCGTTGCGCCAGCGAGACAACTTTTGCAATATGATCAGCCACAGAATCATTTGGATCCATTTTTGCATGTATGAACTGATCCAAGAGTACCTGTAAAGACTGATGACTTTTTTGAGCATGTATCGTTTGTAGTCTCGCCCACATTTGTGCAGCTGTAGAACAATCTGTCAAATATTTTAACTGATCCAGTTCTAGACCCGTCTAGACCTCTCATTAAAAATGCCTGTGCTGCAGCATCCTTTTCTGCCCACGTAGCAACTTGTGTTGCATCTGCAGGTCTTGGAGTCGATCCATCGATGTATCTCTTCAGTTTATTCTCCAAAATATAAATTTGCATTTGACGTTTCCAGAGTCGGTAATTTTGTCCGTTGAAGCGATGAATGTGATGCACTTTCGCTTCAGCCATTCTGACACACAGAAATTCACTTTTAACACCAGATTACCGAAATCAACGCCACTTGACTTTCTTTACAAGTTGCACTTTAAATATTTTTTTACACTTCAGTAACTTTACACTGACTCTACAGTTTGAGATGCAGCACTGGGCTCATTACCTATTGTTATAAAAGGTTGAAATACAAGAGAATCATGTGAAAAATTACGGTAAAATAAAAAATATATGTTTATTCCATAGCGTATTCGATTATCTGCCCTCGCTCTGCACCGTTGCAGTTTCGTGCTTTGCTCTGCTCTGGGGCAATGTGCTTAGCGCTACTCCGAATCTACTCTGGCGCTCTATGAGTGTATTCGGTTATCCTGCACTGGTGCACTCCGAGAGCACTCCGGCTTGCACCGAAGCAGATTCGAGTGTTCGATTTGACAACACTGTATCGGCGCGGTACGTTTGACATATTCGGTTTGACAACGCTACGCCAGGGCAGAGTAATAGTCGAATTCGTGTTACCTGCTCGGCTCCAG
>JAWWLR010000054.1:10992177-11006649 GCA_035041075.1 Acraspis erinacei
CTGCCACGGATTTACCTATAGTATGTGAGCATTCGCCCAAATAGGGTCACTCGCACAAAATGGGACATTTACCTTAGTTGGGCAACAGGTGGCTTTGATTGTCTCAGATGTGTCGTCCCCTCTTCTCCTAACTTTGTAAAGCCCAGAAAATGTGCCTTGAAGAGGTGAGCCAAGGTGTCCCCTTCAGACTCTGATTAATCCCCGCCGGGTAATTTCAGATTGCCGAGAATAGCATCCGGATTTCGAAAAAGCAGCTTATCCAGGCTAGCCACCTCTGGTTCTTTCTCGATGTCCTTGCAAAAGTTGGTGAAGCTTTCATGCGTTGCCTTACATATTTCTGTCCTATGTTCATCCCTCTTCGTCGTAAATGAGATCCATAGTTCCTCCGTCTTGCCAGTACTGGCACGTCTTAACCTCTCTCTGGTTTCCCTGCGAAGCTCCTCGAGTTTCCCATTCCACCAGCGTACCTCTCCATCCTTTCGGAATCTTGAAGGTCTACAATGACTTTCATAAGTAGATTTGATGGCTTCTCTGAAAATATCGGCAGCCATCTCCAGAGTATCCAAGTCTCTGACTGACCTTTGCACCTCTGCCGGTGCACTTTTTTCTTCCGTGGAAAACTGTTCCCATTCGCTCTTGTTGAATTTTCTGAACCATTTAGGGCCCGCAGGTATAATTTATTCCAACTAAAACTCTATCTGTGAGTGATCTGAGAGAAGAAGTTTAAAAAAATTCTTGCAAATAGATTACGCTGAATTAATTTAATTTTTCTCTCTAATCAATAAAACTCAGATTTTTTAGCGATATAATAGAAGAAACATGGGCAGAAACCTATTTTGATTGAGTCAAAGTTATCTCTGTCAAGACTTTAACTCTTAGAACACTGAAGAACAAATTGTTCTATCTTAAGTTGTGGAATTATGTTGAGATGAAAAAAAGTTTACGTTCATATGCTGGGGATTGATAGTTTTTCAGAAATAATAGCTTCTAAATAAAAATCGCTTAATTGTGCATCGGCTTTCAGTTTAGACGAAAAGAGAATTACAATCGTCTCTCGATAGTATGGATGCTTTGAAGTCTACTTTATATTCCCCTTCATTTTGTATGAAATTTAGTAAACACGTAGAAGTGTTAAAAGAAATCAAATCTTTTAAAATTTCTTGTTTCGAAAGTTATAGGGGCCTAAATGACATTACAAACTATGATAATAAAAGTTTGCAGTCTTGAATTCGTAGGAAAAGTTTTAGAAAAATAATGGGGGTCTTTATTGCTCCTGAAAACTTAGATAAATGAAGTTAGCCTAATTCTTAACGGTAACGAAAAGTTAGTCTATTCTTCATAGAATCCATCGAGTTTCATCACTTTCTCAAGTGATTACAATGTTTAATATTTTACTTTGAAATATTGTTTAGTTTTCAAGTCTGTGAATAAATCAAGTTCAAGGTAGAAAACTTTCAATTAGAAATAAATTATACATAATTATTGCACACTTTTTTAGTCCTAATCATTATTAAAAGGTATAAGATTTGCTTGAAAACCAAATGTCGCAGATTTTAAAAAATCCTTCACGTTTTAAAACCCCATGAATGCAAAAGAAATACCAGTTTTACTAGAATGGTCGTTAATCAATCTTTTTTGGACAGCGGTAACATAAATATAATAAAATTGTTCATCAAGAAAATTGCTACAAATTCTGTTCTACACGATTGTTTGATAAAACGGGTATGTTTTGTGCTTAAATGAAATACATAAACTAACTTTTTTTAACATTCTATTACATTTTATATAAAAAACATTACCCCGTGACAAGTGTAAAAAGAATAATGCTTTTTTCGATTGCTCTTGATATCAAATTTCTACGAATCAAACATCTTCACCTGACAGTTTTGAAAAAATCCAAAACGCTTTTTGACATTTGAAAAAAGTAAATGTGTGTATAGTTTATTTATATATCCGGGCTGATTCACATTTCCCCTTCTTTTTTGAGAATTATTTGTCTGAAGGAATTTAACATTTGTCGCAAGTAGAAATGTGTATAGTATTCCTCGGTAAAAAAAAGCCGTGTTACAAATCAGCAGCGGACGTGGAGACATCATCGCCGCACATCAATGCATTTCCTTAAAGGGAAAAAGCCCTTTAGGAAAGTTTTGAGATAAATATTAGCGGCGTGGGAGGGGAGCTTATCAATCGAGCACGTCTTAAAACTCAACTAAGTTTACACATCCCTGGCTGAACTACACCGATCAATTTCGAAGCCGATTGTTTAAAATATCTTGGCTTATTCACGCCAGACATCCCGCTGTCATCAATGGTAAGGGCTGGATTGGCCGCATTTGATCCTCACAGATGAGCAGTTAGACACTCCAGGAACTGCTGAATTGCTGATTTGTGCTAACGTTCTGCCCGAATTATTACGGCCTGACCTGCTCAAGAAAGAAGCTTTAATCGCACAATAGATTATAGTGTGTTCGAATATCTCTGGGCGTACCACTCCGTTCAACCTACTACCTTCAGGTAATTTATGCCTCGCCCAGCTTACCGAAACAGAGCCTCGCTGGCACCTCCAATTGCTGGGTCAGCTGCAACGATTCTGGGAAAAAGATAAGGCTCCCATAATCGAGAGACGAGCACCAGATGACCAACAATGTGAAATTATTTTCAACAAGCATCACCGAGACACGGACGGTCGTTATATTTTACGGCTGCCCACTATACCCGAAATTGTCAACACTTTGGGCGAAAGTCTTCCGGGTGCATTCGCTGCTTTGGCGTCATTGCATCGACGCATGAGAAGAGAACGCATCATTGCGAAGGCTTATATCGAGTTCATGAATGAATATCTTCGACTGAGACACATGCGTGAGTTAAACCACCAAGAGGTTCGTAACTACCAGGAACCGGCCCATCACATCCCACATCATGGAATCTGGCAGAGAGGGGATCAAGAATTCAAGATTCGGGTCGTATTTAACGCCTCGCGCCCCACTTCGACTTGATATAGTGTCAGCGACGCTCTCTTCACTGCTTCAAACTCCAAGCGCATCCCCGGAGTGTCATAATCTGAAGGCGCCAATATATTTATGTTTTCTGTATAGATGTAAAATGATGTATCGCCAAAATCAGCATTGACGATCACGATGTTGATCTGCAGCGGATCGTTTGGAGCCCGTCTGAAGAGGAGCCTGTTCGACATTTTCAAGTGCTTAGTTACCTACGGGGAATTATTCGCAGCTTATCTGTCGCTTCGAGTTATCCAGCAGTTGTACATCGATGAAGGGGAAAATTATCCCCAAGCAGTAGATGCTTTGATGGGGGCCTGGTACGTTGATGATATTTTTTCCGGAGCATACAGCATGGAGTCGGCCCATCAGCGTCGAGATCAACTTAGGAAACTATTGCCTGCCGGAGGGTTTCCATTACGCAAGTGGGTCGCGAAAAATCAACATCTATTACAGAATCTACCTCGTGAAGAGTGCTTGCGACTCTCGTGGATTCGCATCAGTGAGGATCGTCCCGTGAACGAGCTGGGTATCTAATGGAATCCTCAGAGCGACGACTTTCGACTGACGTCCCCGTCGATAGACTTTACGCAAGAAACTAAAAGCGAGATCCTCTCAGCAATCGCAAGCTCTTTCGATCCGTGCGGTTGGTTGGCTCCTGTCACCGTGATGGCCAAAATGCTGATGCAAGACTTGTGGCGAGCTAGGTTGGATTTGGACCTTGGATTTGGCCTTCGTCGATGGCTCAGCGCTGGGCGAATATCAAGAAAAATCTATCTCGTGTTCCTGACGTCACCTTGCCTCGCTGGCTTCGGACCAGTCCTTATTGCCATGTGTAATTGCACGCTTTTTCCGTTGCCAGTCGACGATCAATGTCGGCCAAATCGCCGCCGATACGAATGCTTCACTTAGTTCTGCTGATGAGCTTCTAGCGAAGTTTTTAGATTTAAATTTCCTGCAGCCGGTCTTGATACGAATCCTTTATTGGGTGAGGCAGTGCCTAACGCGTCCCCCAGCGTCTCGGTTATGTCGCCTATCACTACTAACGAATTCAATGACGCCTTTTATGCAATTCTGATTCTAAGTCAACGTCGTCACTTCGCATCGGAGCTAGCACAACTTCGAACGACAGAATGTCACCTGTCACGCCAAAGCCTATTCAAAGGCCTCAACGTGTTCGTCGATCTGATTGGTATCCTGCTAGTAGGAGGTCGTCTTCAGCACTCGTCACTTTCATATTATGCCCGTTATCCGCCGATCTTATCCAGCACCAAACCTGTGGCTGAGCTGGTGATTAATCGGGCACACCACCCGGCACTTCATGGCGGATTTCGATCGAGATTCGTTCAAGTAGTTCGCCGCGCGTGGATTTTTGGCAGAAAACATTAAACTCGAGTACTTTCAATTGCATGCCCCCAAGAGACATCCATCACGTGCTGCCAAGGGCTACGATGCTGTTTTTGTGTACTTTGCTTCCAAGTGGATGCACCTTGAAGCTGTTCTCAATCTTACCACCGAGAGTCTGCAAGATGCATTACTCCGATTTTGCGGTCGACGTGGAAAACCCGGTGAGTTCTGGAGTGATAATGCAACTCACTTTCATCGCGCAGATTCAAAAATCAAGCAAGCTCTCAGCGCGATTGACTAGGATCGCGTCGCTGATAGTAGAGAGTAGAGTAGAGCCCAAGAATCTGACATGCGAGGAACTCTCCACGTTGCTTGTAAATATCGAAACAGTGTTCAATTATGGCCCCCTCTCGGTTCTGACAGGTGATACCGAGGGTCTGGATGCCCTCACTACAGCGGATCTGTTGATTGAAGGACAACTCAATCGAACATCAAGTATTTACATCATTTTTTGTTTAAAATACATACCTTTCTCTCGCGCTACACCTTTCAATTTAGAGACATTCTTAAGAAACCGTCTTCAGGCAGCCCATGAAAATGTAGAACACCAGCTTTGTTTCAAAGTAATGCGAGGGATGGGCTTTTTTTAAAATGTTTAGAATTCATGTTTCATATTCGATGATTAAACAGATATTATCGAATTCAATACTTAATTTTATAGCTACGATATTATACTATTCTTATCAAAGTGGCATTGAATTAAAATTTACATCAAGTATATGTACTATTTGAAAAATGCTTGGAATATGCGAAATCCCATATTTCAGACGTATTTTTATTTCGCAAACCGTTTTTCCTCAATTTCACATCATTCAAATTGCAAACGCTTCCTTAAATGTGTATTAAGTAATATACGAGACTTTTAGAGGAAGGGTATTTTTTCGATTCTAAATGTTTACTTTACTGTAGTTTTAAAATATTTCTAAATACTGAGGGCACTTCGATTTATCCTATAGCATATTGAATTTTTTAAGTGCTTCATTGTGTTTTATTATTGCATTTACGTATCACATAAATTCTGAGTTCGAAAAATGTCTTTTGGCTCAATTTTATTTTAAGTTATGTGGAACGTAGGAAATAAAGGAAAATCTATTATTTAAAATTTATTTAAGACAATGTTGAACCTTGTCTTTTTAACTTCTCCTTCCAACACTCAAATTTTAGATTTATTTTCTCTAATCTTGCGGCTCGTGTTCATTATGCTTCTATTCAGTTTGGTCAAAATTCTTAACAAGCCTTCCATTAACTTTGCCATAACAACCTTATTACCTGCAAAACAAGCGTTAAGTTTTATTTCTCGCTTTGCGCACTTTTCTACTAGCTATATATTATTTAGAAGTACTAAAATTGACTAGAATTCTGATTTTTTTGGTAATGAAAGGTTGGCAGTAAGCTGAAATTTTATTGAAAAATATTTAACAGCAAAGATCTAAAATTTAAGTGATACGAGTCAAATAATTCGAAATAAATATAAGAACAAATTATCACTAAAGCAAATTAATTATGATTGGAGTTGGAGATTTGAGATAAATGAACTTAAGCCCGGCGTATACGGTACTTTTTTCTTTTTGGATTCCTTTCTTGGATCCATTTTGACCAGTGGACGCTCGCAAGCAGCAGAGCTAGCATGTACCGGAGCACAACAGCACGAACCATTTGAAGCGGAGCCTGCAGCACAGCCTGCCTAGTTTTACGCGCCTCTGCCTGCAGGGCACAGAGCAGCAAAATCCAGCAAGCAAAAAAGCACCGTCTGCGCCGGGCTTTAGAAACACTTAAGCCATCCACTATTAAAAGATTTTGTTAAAATAAAAAATAAATTATTGCCAAGCAACACTCACACCATTTTTATTTGCATATTATGTACACGTTTTTTACTAATAAATATCTTATCAGATACAGCTATATTATTCAATTATTAGTTAACGAATGTCGCTGTTATCCGTCCTGATATTTCAGTACGAACAAACAATTATTTTTCGCGCGAATATTATTAAAGACAAAACTTATAAATCTGGCTATTGGTATTGATATTAAAAAAAAGAATAGCTGAAACATTGCGATATTAGTCGATAGAGAAATGAATGAATTCACTTTTATATGGTATATAAAGCCTTTAAGTCAATTAAACTAGAATATTCTGTCTTAGTAACATGCAAACATGACAAACCTAATTTTTCGTACGATAAAGCATACAAAAGATATCTAGACTACTAAAGATAATACAAAAAGTCAATGAAACATAATACTAATAAAGATTATTACTTTTAATACTACTAAACAAACCAATAATTACAAAAAATTATAAAATGAAATAAAAAAGAACCCAAAAATAATAAATTTTGCGTTTTCCGTGTGATAAGATGAAAACTTTTGAATTAAATAAAAGCGGATGTCGAGTTAAATTTTAGTGACGTGGTCGTAAACAAAAGTGAAAGAGCAATTTTTCTCTACTTTAAAAAAATTAACAAATTTTTACCTGATAAAGGTAAAGTACATTTCTCAAAACTGCGACAGAAAATAATGGCATTCATATCCAGTTTAAATGTGGCGTCAATCATTTGAAAAGGTTAGTCTATAGTCATTGACAAATTTAACATATCATGTGTTTTGAACATTTTTTTTAACAGTTTTGTTTTGAACCAACTCAACATCTTTGCACAAATATAATTAATGAGCTGCAAGATAATATAAACTTTGTCGCAAATGGAGAATCTTTGCTAACCGTAAAATTCCTTCCGAGACACATACAAATCAGTTCATAATAATTTCATGGAGAATAGACATAAGGATACCAAAGTAATGTAACAGTAAGGAATCATATTTTTGTCATATGAAAATGGATACGATAATTCCCGAGTTTGCAGTACGGCACTATTGTGTAAAATAGATGGATATGTCTTTATTTACATAAATGTAAATTTATATTTACAATCAGTTTGAAATCTTGTACGCTTACACATCACATTTCGATGAGTTATGTGCATTACACAGAAAAATATGTTTTTTGGTAAAGTCGGTGTACAGAACTTTGTTTTGCTTATGTATATTTTCCATATTTAAATTTAAGAGGATCTTAAGTTTTCTTGTAAACGCCTCTTTTTTAAAGAAGAGGAAATTTCTCTGATTGAAGGAACAGGACAATTGATATCAACCATTTTTAAAGGTGCAAAATAGAAGGGTCCATCCTCCTGTACTATAAAAATGTGGTTGATGGGTGGTTTACTATTCGGGCTACTTAAATGATATTTAAGGGGATCGTATACTTCAAAACCTTCTGCTGCTAAGAACGGATGAGGTTTATCACTTTCAAACGATAACTGAGCGTACACTGGACCTTTAGTATGATTAGGGGGACGCGGATAATGACTCTTCTTGGATGACATCCTAATACTAGTCACCTCGAAACAAGCGGTGTATTTATTATTATATTCATCCCTATCAGATATTATTATATAAGCGGCGCGCGCATCCGGGTGAACTAAACTAAAATGCACAGTTTGCATCCAGTTTGGTAAAACACCTTCCTTCAGCGGACGGATACTTCCCGAACAAATGCGATCTTCCGGCATTACTACGTCAATATGGTTTGGCACCATACTTCGAAATCCAAGGAGACCTATATTTGTGACACCAAAATTCACATGTATTAATATTTTGTACATAAAATTTTAACAATACTAAAAAAGCATGGTTAATTTTTTAAATTTTTATTGAATTCAGTGAAAATAACTAGTTTTGCTGATAGTGTAATTAACTAAATTTAAATATCAGTTTCCATAAATTTTCTGATATTTTCTTTTTTATATTACACTTTAGATTATTCTTGACTCTTTCTGTTTTTGTTAAGATTTGCAGTTCAGAAAATATTTTGTGAGTGAGCTGTATTCTCAATGAGAGGTTTTATATAAGCGTGTATCATAAGGGGGTGTTAAAAGTTTTGTTTTTGGTAGAGGGCAATGCACTGTGCCTGGAAAATGCCCAAGAAATGCAGAACAGCTGCTCTATTTAAAGTGCATGCTAGAGAGGAGATTTAAAAAAAATTTATACTGAATTTTTCGAATTATTTAGAAAATTGTTCTGTTTCCATAAATTTTGATTTTCCGTATCAATTATAAAAACTATTAATTTTTAGAAATAATGAAGCAGAAAGTGAATTTCGAGAATACTATTTGTTTAAGTATAACTTTTAATTGTTCATGCAACTTTTGTTTTCTTTATTTTTTTAAGAACTCATGAAAATCTCGTACTTTTGGGAGTTTTAATGAACTTATTAAAAGGTTGAACAATTACTAGTTGCTCCAACTATTTCTTTCATTATATTATAAATAGTTAATTTTTTCCTGTAGTTCAAAGGAGGTAGTTCTTGTATGTATTCATACTGTAATGAAGAAAATTGTTGAAGAAAATAATTATTATTTTAAAAACTTATTTGATACGGTGTAATAGATTTAAAAAAGTCTAAATTTTTCTCACCTTTAATGGAGCCTTAAGCATTAGTTGCTTTTATTTTGGCGTCTCTAATTAAAATTGATAATTTCTCAATGACATTTCTGGTCCTTTAAGGTCATGTTGCGAGTGGGTCGCGTGACCAGTTTCCTCAATTAATGACACTTTTCTTTCTTCCTAACTCATTTTCACACGATGCTCCTCATCCATTTCAAAATTTGGGAAACTAAGTAAGAAGCACTAATACAGGCGGGTTTGATCATAGATTTTTGTGATTGTGAATTTTTTTTTTGTGAACCATTTTTTGGTGCTTTTTTCATAATTAATAAAATGTAGGACCAGATCCACGCTTCTTAATGCTTCTTATTTCCTATGCCAAATTTTCAACTCGATGTGGCGCTTCACTCGAAAATTATTAAGGCAACAAATCTAAGTTTCTATAATGTAGGAATATGGACACGTGATCCACTCTTCTCATGACTTCATATCAGGGACTGCCAGATAAGACCGGTCTTTGTGAACGCGTGAAAGCGGGGTCGCCAGCTGATGAGGACTGGAGGCAGAAATCATTTCAAGTTCATCACTAGCGGGCGCCTACTCGTATCATAGATAAGTTCTCGATGTCTGAACTGTTGCCAAGATCCATAGGCTACGGAATAACAAGGAGGAAAAGAGTTTCTGCGTTTGAAGCGTTCATAGAAAAATATCAATTGAGCCTACCGCGATCAAAACGGGACACGCTCGAAATGCCTTAGTTTTAGTTGGCCCCTTGTCTATTCTCATTCTTGATTTTTTCAAGTCGGATTTTCAATTTTTTTGAAGCATATGTTAATAGGAAATTGCATTCCACATCTTTTTGTTCCTTGAAAAAAGTTTCTAACTTTTTTAGTTTTCAAGATAATCACGAAATTGTTACTTTCTGATCAAATTGAAAATCATTATATTTTTGCATTCCGATCGCTCTAGCTCCTTCAAGAATAGGACTATCAGGATGAAATTTTTAGAGAATATGCATATAACTGCACCGAAAGTGACAGTAATTTTGAAATGTTCATTTTTTTCCCAAATATTTTTTATGAATTTATTCCCCACTCAAGTCGTAAATTACGCATTGAAACTTTCAAACGCTTCGTTTCGCTGACGAATTTCGAAAAAACTGAAATTTATCGCTACCAAAAATTCGAGGAGGGTTCAAAGAAGTTTTTTGGAAAACGGAAAATAATTCTGACTTGTGGTTTACCAAAAGGAATTACATAAAGATCTTACGCTCGGCCTATAGGCGTGCGAGCTTGTTCTAAGAATGTGTCTAACGGAGGCGAAGACCTTGCCTGTTAACACCACGATCAAAACAAAGCACGATTTGTTGTCATTTACCTAATATGGAAAATAGAATACAGAAGAACAAAAAGGTTGAGAATATCCTTTCTTCCATTCTTTCTATTGCTCATCTCTTGGCAAGTTTATATTAAATTTGGAAATGTAAAAATCGAAACTCTAAGAGCGCACAAAGTACTTGATTAATTTTCTTTTCATTCTGAAAACTCTTCTTTCCTTGAGATCGAACTTTTTAGCATAGTGAAATGAAAAAATCTTACCATGAGTGCTACAAGAAAAAGAAAAAGATGTGAAGAGTCATGGATTAGAAATAAGAAAAAATTGTCGAGAAATCGTAAACCGTCATTCTAATCTTAGAATATATTCAATTAACTCAATGTCAAATACAAAATTTTTTTTAATGTTTCTTGTAAATTTCCAAATTTAGATAGGAGTTGAGTGAAAATTACAAATTTTTTAATTTTTATATGCCAAAAGATAAAATGTCTTTATCTTCACTTAAGAATTTAGTTCTGATGAATTCATTTTTCATATTATAGGGAAAATAATATGTTTAAAATCAAATACACGAGAGGCTGGCATCAGTAATAGAATAGTTCCAGAGAAATCTTTCAAAATTATCGAGAGTTGCTGCAGACAAAAGTGCTACGAAAAAAATCCAGTTGATCAACATAAAACAGTTGATAAACGTTTTTGGGATTTTGGTGATTATAGTGAGCAAAATATAATGCTCAGTGGAATTCTGAAATGCAGAGAACCCGTCAACACGTCACCCGAAAAGTTGCACAGATTGATCAATTGGATCTATCTTTTCCCTACTGATGAAGAAAATATTGTAGTTTGCAAAAAAAGTTTTTGCGATTTCCTATGTTTGCACAAGAAACGTATTGAAACTGTTTAGATGAAGATTTTGAACAAGCAGCCTTTGAGAAATTTGGCAGGTGGGCGGCGCGAAGAAAATGTGAAATTGACGGATAATTTAAAAGATATGATAAAAGAGCATTGCGAATCAATTCCACATCGTGATTCACATTATAAGCGAGAATCTTCTAATCTGAATTATTTTGAAAACCCGACTCTGGATCTCACCACTCTTTATAGATTATTCAAAGAATATTACACCCGAAAAACAGGTAATGAAGATTTGCCAATCAGTGAAACTGTTTACTGCAATTATTTCAATTACAATATTAGTTTCACTTTGAAATTACCTCGCACTGATGTATGTAATACATGTTTCAAAAGTGAGGCAGAAGGATCAGTAAATGAAAAAGTTGTAGAACATAAAGAAAATGCCAAAATGCACTTGGAATTGAAAAAAGAACTACTATCGGAAAAAATTAGCTTATGCTGTGAATATGATTCCGCTCATAATTTACCTTTGCCAAAACTTGCAGTGGGTGATCAATTCTACAAACGCTTAGTGTGGCTTTTTTATTCAATGTACATATCCATAGTACAAACGAGAGTTACATGTTTAATCTCCTCGAAGGAATTGCAAAAAAAGGAGCTAATACTGTTTGTAGTTTTGTACAGCATGCGATACTGGAAGAATATAAAAAAGGGAAATTCAGCAGCATAGCTCTTTTTTCCGATGGATGTCCTTTGCAAAATAAAAATTACACAGTACTTCATTTCCTCATTCTACTGTCTATTCACTTGCAATGTGAAATAAAATATGTGTTCTCTGTTCGTGGCCATTCGTATTGCAAATGCGACAGAAATTTCGGCCTATATTCTCAAAAGAAAAAAATGGAATGGATAGACACACCGGCAGCTTATGTGGAAATGATTCGCAAGGCTCCAAATTCTCCATTTACAATGATCGATTCCTGTGAGAACCTTTTGCAGGACTTGCAAAAAAGTTTCAAAGGCAGAATGACAAAGCCGAAGAAATTGAAAATCAGTGAAGCTTTCGGTTTACACTTTTTCCCCGATGGAAAAGTTGATGTATATGCTAATTATAAAATGGAAAATCCTACTTCTTGCGATTTCAAACACAAAATTAATTTTCTGGATCTCAAGAAGTGTTCCCCACCTCGCCTTGGCCTCAAAGCTGCAAAAATCAAAAATGTCAGGGACCTCTTGATTTATTTAACTCCTCAAGGGAAGGAATTTTTTAAATCTTATTTCAATAAAATTAGTGAACAAAGCCCAGATGCAAACGAAACCGAAGAAAGTGATGAAGATTGAATTGACGTAAATTTGATCGAATTTTCAATAAATATTTATTTTTGTGCAATAAATTTATGTGTAATAAAATGATTAGAAATTGTTTTTTTGTGAAATTATCAGTTTTACTGAATCAACTAGATGTAAATGGTAAATGAAAACAGATCATGCTTTGTTTCGATCGTGGTGTTCACAGGCAAGGTCTTCGATTCCGCTAGACACATTCTTAGAATAAGCTCGCACGCCTATCGGCCGAGCGTCAGGTCTTTATTTAATTGTTTTTGGTAAACCGCAAGTCAGAATTATTTGCCGTTTTCCAGAAAACTTCTTTGACCCCTCCTCGAATTTTTGGTAACAATAAATTTCAGTTTTTTCGAAGTTCGTCAGCGAAACGAAGCGTTTGAAAGTTTCAAAGCGTAATTTACGACTTGAGTGGGGAATAAATTCATAAAAAATGTTTGGGAAAAAACATGAAAATTTCAAAATTACTGTCACTATCAGTGCAGTTATATGCATGTTCTCTAAAAATTTCATCCCGATAGTCCTATTATTGAAGGAGCTAGAGGTATCGGAACGCAAAAATATAATGATTTTCAATTTTGTCAAAAAGTAACAATTTTGTGATTATCTCGAAAACTAAAAAAGTTAGAAACTTTTTCAAGGAAGAAAAAGATGTGGAATGCAATTTCCTATTAAGATATGCTTCAAAAAAATTGAAAAGCCGACTTGAAAAAAATCAAGAACGAGAATAGCCAAGGGGCCAATTAAAACCAAGGCATTTCGAGCGTGTCCCGTTTTGATCGCAGGAGGTTCAATTTCAGTGGATGGCGCTGCGTCACACGCTACATGTATAGATAAATACGTCACATTATTCTTGGGCTTTACTTAAACTTTCCTTTTTAATTTTTATGTTAAATATGATCTGTAATTAATTTTATATATATATATATATATATTGTTAAAAAATCATATACTTTGTTCAAAATTCATCTCTAGTTAAAGATTCTTTTTTTCTTTTGAAATTATATTTTTAGGTGATTCATAAATTTACCGGTTAAAATTTCATCTCTAAGGTTCTAAATGTATTTAGTTTTCGTTTAAGACTGAAAAGAAATAGATTTTTTCATGAATGATTCTATGCTAAATGAGCTCGAAAAATATTCACAAGTTAAAACCAGACTTCAAAGCTACGTCACTTTTCGGCTCATTGGAGGAAAGAAATGATAATTGAAAAAAACATAGATGGAAAACGAAACCAAATACTATCAAATTCCTTTTTTTTTAATTGAACTATTCAGTTCAAAATTAAGTTTATTACTGGGAACGTAATTATTTCAGTTTAAAATACACTACTTTCATTAAAACATGAACTATTTTCTTGAAAATTGTTTTTTTGTAAACCTTGGAACGCTAAAGAATAAACCTTTAACAATATAAGACATAACAAATCCTATTTTTTATGTCGCGAAATATAGAATCGGCGAGAAAGTTCGGCAGGGCCCCTAAAAGCCATACCATAATAGTGGTAGGTGGGCGTCATGCCGAACTTTTTTAATGATTCCATAATTCGTGTGGTAAAAAAGAAGATTTTTGACGTTTGGATATTACTAAACGTCGACAATCAAAATTTTCATATTTAACAATTTAGGAGTGGATATAGTAAGAGTCGCTGTTTAGGGGTCTTAATAAACAATCTGAACGACTTTATAATTCGTTAGAAAAAAAGAGGATTTGTGAAGTTTTTATATTTTCAAATATCAACAATCAAACTTTTATTGGGCAGGTCTGAAGAATGGGTGACGTTTAAGTGTAGGTAGCTTCATAAGATCATTTTTATTCGACATTTCTTTCCGATATAATATTATTTTATGCCCTTCTAATTGATTTAAGCAAAAATTTTTTTTTCTGAATTTCGTTCATATGCACTTTCGTAATTTTAAGTACGTGAAAAATTAAACTAATTTTACTAATTAAACTAATAAAAACAACATAATAAATAATAATATAAATAATAATAAATAAAAATTTAACTAGATGGGAATTAGGAACCGCAGAGTTAGAGAACGAGTTCGAAAATGACATCGAGGCAATGGCTGCAGGTGAATCATATAAA
>JAWWLR010000054.1:11230671-11241415 GCA_035041075.1 Acraspis erinacei
G
Organism: Acraspis erinacei; assembly: GCA_035041075.1. Taxonomy (NCBI): domain Eukaryota; kingdom Metazoa; phylum Arthropoda; class Insecta; order Hymenoptera; family Cynipidae; genus Acraspis; species Acraspis erinacei. Next base: position 11,230,673 of record JAWWLR010000054.1, read on the forward strand.
CAATCTCTTCTATGTTCATAAATTCTGCTTTTTAATCTCCTTCCAGTCTCACATATATAGACTTTTTTACAACCAGCCCATTTTATTAAATAGACAACATTATATAAATTTTCAATTTGATCAGAATCTTTTTTATTAGGTAGTAATTTTTCTAAAGTATTGTTATTTTTGAAATAAACATATATAATGTATTTTTTTAAGGATCTAATTAATCTTTCAGAAAGGCCTTGTATATATGGTAGGGTAATATTTATATCTGTTCTATTCTAATTTTTTAACCAATTTGTTTTCTTTTTTTCTATTATGGAACTATTATATATTTCATGGATACGTTCTTTAATGCCATTTTCAATTAATGGCAAAGGATAATTATTTAATAGTAAGGTCGATTTGATTTGATCTAAATTTTCTTTTCTGTATTTTTTATCACTTCATTTAATGCCTCTATCAACCAAACCTTTAATCAAACCAATCTTTTGATTAAACATATGGTGAGATTTAAAATTGAGATAATTCCCAGACCAAGATGATTTTTTGTACCAATTTGTTATTAATTTTCCATTATCTGTTTTTTGAATCTCTAAATCTTAAATCTTGAAGAAACTGAAGCCTCGGAGATTTTACAGAAGCTCCAAAACTTTATATAAATGTTACATTTTTGTTTAGAACCGAGAAATCAGTTTTGATATTAACTTTAATTAAAAGTTTTTTACTGTAGGAATTTATTCGTCGAATCAAAAAAAAATTATAAATCAAGTTAGCGGTATTCAAATACAATCAGTTGAAGTCCTACGAGTTTTCATTGGCGATGATCATGATATTTAAGAATAGTTGACCAGATTTCCACACCATTAAAGATGATATGCTTTTCTATTAGCGAATCGACAATTACTTTAAGTCGAAATATCGATTGCAATCCTTTAACAAATATTTGAAGAGATTTTTATTTGAGTATGATTAAGTCATTCCCAAATATTGAATAGATTATTTAACGCGTATTTCAAAGTGAAATTTGCTGTCAATCGACATTTAGAAACCTATAGTATAACTCATATCGATCACAAATACATTCCTTTATGTCTTGGTTTTATATTCTCATACACTCTTGAGTTAACCCCTCATTGAAAAGAAATATTACCGAAAAAATCCTACTTTGCTATTCGTATGTTCCGAAAAAATCCGGCTATCTGTATGTAGGAAACCTTTACTTGATTGCTACAAGAATTAGAGACTAAGGAAATAAAGAAAACATACGTAAGTTATACTAAATAAATTGATTAGAACATTAAACAAATTATTTTATTGATATTTTAAGAATTAAATCAATTCTACTGCTTTAGTCACTTAAAATATTTAATGTGATTAACTTGTAAGTTTCGAGATGTATATTGATTATGGTTGCTATCTCATTCATCATCCTAACTTAACTGTATTTCATTCACCACAAATATTCGGATTTATGACATTATATATGTACTGTGTACAGTTACCAAAGCATATTATTACGTACTGGAAATATAAATAATTGATTATATAATTCAGAGCAACATTTATGGAACGTATGCACACCCGGTGGTGCTAGAAACACGCAGAGCTTCAGCACGTTTCGCATCTATCATTGCAAAATCAGGGTGCCTACATCTGAAAAAAATTCAATGACACACTGAACAAGTCAAAGCTGCTGGAAATATAGTAGCACATTATTGACAAAATACAGATGCTATCTGATGCAAGGAGGAAAATACAGAAGAGGGAGAGATGGATAAGGAAGATTGAACAGTTTTTTGCTAACCCATTGCGCCTCTTTAGCATTCTCTCTGTTTCGGTCAAAAATCCACCCAAGCCTAATGAGGTAGAGACTTTTCGGAGAGGTGTACAAGAACCAGAAAACACTGGAGCTAAATGAAGCTACTGGTAATATCATCCGCTTCAAGGAGATTTGTGGTAACCTTATAACATGTGAGGAAGAATGTCCATTAATCACTGCTGAAGAGGTGACAAAAGCATTTAGGGATATGAAGAACTTTTCCGCTGCAGGAGCAGACGGTATCAAGAACTTCTCGTAGAAGAAGTATACTTCTACACACAAACATCTGTCTCGCATATTCCAACCCAGAGAATTACAAGCCAATAACTTGTTTGAATACACTGTATAAGATTTTTCCAGATGTCCTAAACAACAGAATTGTTTGAAGAATTGAGCCTGTTTGGAGAGAGCTGTACGAACAGTGTGGCTCCAAATGAGGTACAGCAGGATGCTCAGAGAACCTGCTCATTAACAGGTGCGTCTTCAAAGACGCAGGAGCCCATCAACGCGTCCTGTCAATGGCCTGCATTGACCACCGGAAAGCTTTCGTTTTGAAGTCTCATAGACTTAGCATCTGCCTGTTAGAAAGCTTGAAGGTTCATCCACATATAGTGAGATGCATAGAGATATTAATGCCACTTTCGAAAACTATATTTACTATCTCATCTGGAAAATATTGAATGATAACGAAGAACGTCACCTTCTATAGGGGCGTCTTTCAGGGCAACACCTTGATCCCTCTGCTTTTTTGCATCACACTTCTGCCTAAAGATCTTTGCTTCTAGTAAAAGCAAACATCAGAGTGCTTTAAATATCATCAACAAGAAGGAATCTACCCAAACCAGATACAAGCATCTTGCTCAGAAGATTTGGCATTCAATTCTGGCGGCTTTGAGCAAGGTATTTTCGACTAACATGCTTGCCATCTCGATTCTACTCTACTCGTTTGGGGTAGTTCCATAGACGAAGAACGAGCTTAAGACCTTTGACATTGCCACAGGTAAGATCATGCATATGCATACGAGCTTACACATCAATTCTTCTGTTCCACCACGAGATAATTGGCAAAGGAGCGTTCCTTTACACAGCCGCGGAGCAGGCGGCCGATATCCTTAGTTTGAATTTCAACATCAGAATCGAGGAAGGTGCATTACTTTATCTAGGTGCTTCATTTCTAAAAGCCGAAGTAAAGAAATCAGAGCTAAAGAAATTCCGCCAAGAGTTACTTGAAATGAAAATGGACGGAAGCTTTTACGAAATGGAGAAGAACAGTCCTTATCAAAGGAAAAAGCTTTTGCTTTTCTCAAATAATCAGGTGCTAATTCAGGTACATGGGGTTTTATTTTCAAGTGCCCGGACGACCTAATTTCCACCTTAGTATACCGTGACCGCAGTTCATGTCAAGAAGTTTCCACCGATAGGTGCAGTGCGTGTCATGCACACGCTGAGTACCTAGTACACATACTATCTGAGTGTACAATCCACGCGGAACTAGTATTGCTGCAGATATAATTTGGCCCTAAGAGTGCCTTATTATCATCTTTAACTCTCTAGCGGTTTAGCCGTACCAAATTATCTGGAACTACAAATTTCCGACTGCCTTCTCCGTTGCATAATCGAGGCCTGACATCGTTCTCTCAGACTTCGAGAAACGAATCATATTCGTGATCGATTCTGTATGTCCAAGTAAGGCAAAGACAAATTTCACCCCTTTTAAATAACTGAACTTCACGATATGACTCTCGCCCCCTCTGTTTTTTTTTGATATTGAAATGCTTAAGAAAAGAAGTATTCTCAGCTCACACTTTATTTGATAAAACGCATATTAAGAAACAAGTTTGAAGCCATGAAGACATAACGCATTCTTGGCCACAGACCTGCATAATATCGAAACAGTCACTCAATCCATATACTCCGTGCTCTTTCAGGATTTCCCAAAGTTTACTTCTATCTACCTTGCCGTAAGCTTTTTCTAGGTCAACAAATGCACAGAAAACTTTTTTCCCTACTCTCCGATTTTCTTTGTGATTTGCTTTAATCTAAATATTTGATCAATACATGACCTTCCTGGTATAAACCCACTTTAAACTTCTCAAATCTTTTGAGTCGCAAAAAAGTCATTGGACTAATTATTGATTTAATCAAATTAATTTGAGCATGAAAAAATATTTCGACAGAAGCAAGATTTATGGAAAATTGATTGCACCAGGAATTTTCCCATTGTTTAAACATTTAAAGAAAAATGAATATAAATATATCTTAATATATAATATAATATAGTATAGATAAGCTTGTATGCTCTATGACTCTATGAATTCTCTTTCTATTTTATGGTGCAAATTTTTTTGAATATTTTAAAAACCACATTTATGGGATATACAGTAAAATTTCATCAGGATAGTTGTCGAGAAAAATGGGAAAAACTTACTTTTTTATTCGTTACTCGACCCTTATTTTCAACGCAATCACATTTCAAAATCCCTTACTGCCTAAATTTTCACATTGCGTATATTATCTAAAAAGGAAGCTTTAGAATAAGCAGATAAAAAAATAATTAAAGGGTATTTTCTAATTTGGGAATTTCCTTTGATTTTCAATGAGAAGGAATTTATTTTCTGACCGAGATTACTTTTTAATTCATATTTCTAATAGAGAAAGTTATTCAATTATATGACATTAAGAAAATGCGAACATTTATCGTGTCTTAATTATGTATTGTGGATTCTCCTGTTATTTTCGCACAAGTATATGAACAGCTTCTGCCCAATAATGTCATATTTAGGTGTCAAATATTAAATTCTCTCGAATTTTTAGCGTTTCAAGAATTTTTCGGTTTTTCTATAAGAAAGCTTGAGCTAGCGACATGTTTTAATTTTGTTATAGCAAAGTTCTAAGAGATTTATATTTAGATTTACTTTTCGTTAAATTTTTTTTTCTTAGTCTTATTGTCCCTCTTATTTTTATTGCACATTTCTATTATTGATATTCATTTTTAAAAAAGCTAAAGAAGGAGTTAATCTCATGGAAAGTTCCTGTCACAATACGAACATCTCTGCTGATCAGATTTGAGAAATCTTTACTTCCAAAATTCACATATTTATTTTATTACAAACATAATATAATCTATGAAATAAACATAACATGCTTATTAAGATCTCTTTTTGTATAGAAGTTATAATATTTACCAGTATGATTAAGAAAAAAACTCAAGATGAAACACATAGTACCAATTACAGTTCTCTTTTTTTGCAATAATGTGGAAACTGTTGTGAAGAATGTTTCTACTTATGGCAATAATGAATATTCTTCAAAATACATCAAAATATTTACTTGTCACCTCATTCTTCATTGACAATTATTTCTATTAAGTATATCTAAGATACGGTTAAAATGTTGCATTCGTGTCAGACTGCCTGATTTTATACATTCGTTAAAAAATCCTTGAAAACTTACCAAACCTGGATATTTTAGTACGAACTTTGTTCAAAAGATTTCAAATTGTAAATTGTAAATTACACAAAAACTGGGAAACTGATATCTTTTTCACGTACAGTAATTTAAAAAAAGAAACACTTGTTTACTCTGGGATGAGTATGATTGTTTTTTAGAAAGAGTTCCGTCCTTATAATTGGTAAATACAATAAGGATGAAAATTACTTTATGATGAAACGTCAACTGCTATCCTTCAACAAATATTTGAAGAAATTCCAGTTTCAATATCATTAAATGATTGCCAAATATTGTCCAGATTAAGTCCCAGTCAGATTGCTACTGAAAATTGTAAATTCTATAATTAAGAAGCTTTAACTATAGTTAAAAATCGACTTGTGAAAGCCTGTTTCAAATAGAATTGAATAATGATCACTAGTTTTGCGTAATATTTTTTATAAAATTTCCCATAAAAGTTAATTATTAACTTATTTTTTGTAATATTATAGTAAAAATTCAATAAATTATGCAAATAGTTAGCCTTCCTCATACTTTGATACATCTTCATCTGTTATGCATGATTTTCTTTAAATAGTTTTGGAAATGTTTTATTTCATTCTTTGTTTTTTTATATTGCAGCAATTAAATTCATAAATAAATATGAATCAGAATACCAAAAATCCATAATATTTTATATTTTATTACTACCAAATGTACTCTATTGTTTGCTATTTTCTAAAAGAACTATAGAATTAGTAAATTTAATCTTAGTGAATGGGAACTTCTATAACAAATTTAATGAATTCATGTATTTTTAATGATTTTATCATTAATGGGATAACAACTAGCATAGATATGCATCTCCAAACATCAATCAATAATAAATCAATAAAATAATTCCTAATGCGAAATGGTTCTATTGATTCTATTGAACTTGGTATTACTTACTTATGGCAGGAGAAAATAATTACACGTTGCTAAAGATCGAGTGACATCACATGTCACAATGAAATAAAAAATTTCCAAAACTATTTAAAAAAATATAAGCATAACAGATGAAAATGTATCAAAGTATGGGGAAAGCTAACTATTTTCACAATTTTTTTCATTTTTACTGTAGCATTACAAAACATAAGTTAATAATGATCTTTTAGCGAAAATTTTATAAAAAAATATTACGCAAAAGTAGTGATCATTATTAACTGCTATTTGAAATTGGCATTGAGAAACCGATTATTAACTATAGTTAAAGCTTCTTAGGTATAGCATTTACAATTTTCTGTCGCTTTCGGACTCAGGGCTAATCTGGTCAATATTTGCAATAATTTATTTATATTGAAACAAACATTTCTTAAAATATTTGTTGAAGGATACCAGTTGACTTTTAGTCATAAAGTAATTATCATCCTTATTGTATTAAACAATTATGAGCAGTCAAAAATAAATAAATGTTATATATTATTTAACTTTTATTGAAAATGTATTGGATTATACATCATCATTTCTAGTTGAAATCATGTTATGCTGACGGCAAATTTATATGAGTTGTTTTAAGATTTACTAAGGAATTGAAGGAAAATTGGTAAACATACATTTTAAAACAAAACTTATAAGAGAGTTCAGAAATAAATTCTTACAATATTAACTTTTAAATACAATTAATATCAAAATTGATTTTTGCGTATAAAAAATGTTTTGCTAATTAAAACTATAGCAGGTATAAAAGAACAGAACTTTTTCTAAAAAAAAATCATACTCTTTCAATATTAAACAAGTGTTTCTATTTTAAATTACTGTACGTAATAAAATCAGACAGTCTCACACGAATGAAACATTTTAACCGTATCTTAGATATACGTAAAAAAAATAATTGCCGATGACGAATGAGATAACAGGTACATATTTTAAAATATTTTGAAGAATATTCATTAGTGCCACAATTAGAAATATTCTTCACAACTGTTTCCACATTATTGCAAGAAAATGAGAACTGTAATTGGTACTATGTGCTTCATCTTGATTTTTCTTCCAAATGATATTGGTAAATATTATAATATCTATATAAAAGAGGTCTTAATATGCTCATTACGTTTATTTGTTAGATTATATTATGTTTATAATAAAATAAGTAGGAGAATTTGGAAAGGAAAGATTTCGCAAACCTGATTGGCAGAGAGGGTCGGGAGGGTGGGGCACTGATGAAAGTGCGAGTAAGTACCCTTGTATCCCATCCCCTTACTTCCCAAAATCACATTTCGCCTCGTCAACCATTCACCCCCCCCCCAAAATCCGTAAGATTAACCCCTTTTCCAGCTTTTCGAAATCAATATTTTTAACATTCATCTAAAAAGATGTCAAAGAGGATGCAGATATATTTTTTTAAAGAGAAAAAAAATCTTCAAAATTCTAAAAGCTCAAAATTCTAAAAATCCAAATCCTTATCAAGAAATAAAAAAATAGAATAAAATAAAATTAAGAAAATAAATAAATACTGAATACTGTAAAAGTAACTTACGTGGTGGCAAGGTTACAGACCCGTATCCCGTATACTATTTCTCACACAAAAAAGTTCCAAGATTGGAAAGTATGGTTTGTACAGTAGTTTCGTACCCACTCACCAGCACATCGCCATTTTCGTAACACTTCGCAGGTTAGCAAAACCGCCATTTTCGATGTTTGTATTTTGAAAAGAAATTTTCCATAAGATTACCGCCTTCTTCAGCTTTTTTAAAAATGAATATAAATAATAAAAATATAGAATAAAAATAAGAGAACCAACAGGATTACGGAGAAGAAATGTTTAAAGAATATTAAATCTAAAACTGGAAAAAATGGTACTATTAATTAAATTATTACCGAGGTTTGACTCTCATTTTTATGAAATTTGGAATATTTCTTTAAAATACCTATAAGAAATGAAACAGACTTCCTTAATTAGAACGTGGCTATAACCAAAATTAAAAATGGTTGCTAGCTTAAGATTTCCTATAGCAAACCCGAGAAATTTTTGACACGCTGAAAATTTAAGAGATTTTAATATTTGACAACTAAATTTCACATTATTTGGCGGAAGCTGTACGGAGGGTAATAGCACCAAATCTTGGCACCCCCTCCCCAATTTTCGGCACCTTTCTCTAGATTTTATGAAATAATGAGAGAATAGAGATAATTTTTTTTTATTGTGCCGATATTTTTGGGTAATAATATGTATTCATCATATGCAAAACAATAACTTACGTGTTCTGAAATTTAAAAAATTCAGCCTTGTTTCCCGGCTGCCAAGAATTTTCAGCTTTACTAAAGAAAATTGTTAATAACAAAAAGACTAACATTTGAATATAATTGATTTAATAAATAATAGCGGTTGCCAATGAAATTTCACTCTAAAGCACTGTATGCAATTCTTGGCACCCCCTGCCAAGAATTGGGTTGTATATTCTTGCAATGATTTATATTCTTCGCAATCGGAAAAAGTATGGTTATATTTTGTTGTTGTTTTGTCAAAGTCAGAAACAAAAACCGAACTAAAGGCTAAACAATATTTCAAAGTAAATTACTGGAACTGTAATTAAAAGAATTAAGTAAGTAATTATATTTGGTGATGTATGTTATTTAGAAATAAGAGTGAATTCGCAACTTAGCGATGTAGACTTAACCACCAATCAGTCTAATGTATCACTCACAACTAGCCTGCCCAAAAAATGACTGACTGATTTACATTTAAAAAAGAATCTTCGGATGTAAATTTTAACAGTTCCGAAAATGTCTTAAATATTAGTAAGGCTGATTTGAATAGTTTAGAGAGGGAAGAAGAGTTTTGTAATCACTTTGAAGGTTACTATTCAATTAATGAAAATTTACACGAACCTAAAGATTTGAGGTGCAAAGCGATTTCTCCCTAACATGTACAAGAAATTGCTTTAAAATGTGTAAAAAAACGCAAGTATAAAAGATTATTTGCATTGCCATTCATGGTTTGGAATTACTCTTGAATCCAGTAGCCAACGAAAGCATTTCTTGAGGCCGCTTTTCAAACTCTTTGTATTTACTTTTAATATCTGTTTATTAAAATAAGTATAGGACAATAATCCAACAGAAAAATCTACTTTAATAATTGGACTTACACGGGACTAACAAGATAAGTTCTTAACTAGACGAAGATACAAGAATAATTGAAGTCGCTGACCGCAATATCGAGTCTCGAAGGAAAGGAAAACTGGGAAATTTTGGAAAATAAATGGGATCGTATTTGCAGATTATTGGTGGAAATTGAGAGGGTAGAGACAACCGTGTCCTCTCTAAATTTGTAAAGGAAGGCATGGTGGAAAAATTGGAGAGAAAGGGCCGGAAGGTACAGGATGGGTCTGCAAGAGGTCAATAGGGTAATAATAATTAAGACCTAATCTAAATCATAAATTCAGAAATAAATTTCTTAAGAGACGAAAATCCGAAACCTACAGAATTTGGATAACATAAATAGATAAAAGTTTATTGTTAAGTGCCCAATCATCACCAAAGTTGATAAATGCTTAAATTTAATAGTAATTTAAAGAGAGCATGTGTTAACATGGTACTTAATAGGCTTAATAGCTACTACTACTACTACTACTACTACTACTACTACTACTACTTAATAGCGTATATGATTAGAATATTGTCTTCTTGAATTTTCGATACTTGAATCCTGATGTGTCGAAAAACAGAATTTTGAACTAATCTATATCATTTTTTCCTTTTTTCAAACTCAGTATACCATGTCTTTAATTAAAGTTAATTGCTTTTAATGGCTTTAAACATATTAAGTTGAATAAAAGAAAAATTAATTTTAAATATGTATATATTGATTGTAAACTCAATTAAAACGCATGCTTCTGTTTACTTTTTTTTATGATTTCAGTGGGCTACGACCTAGGAGGTGTATCTACGAGTAGCAAAAGAGAGCCGGATCATGGGAAAAGGCCAACCGTCGGAAAGGAGCCTCACTGCCTTTACCCCGGAGACCTGTACCCGTTCACGCGAAAACCTCTTTTCGTGGTCGTTGACTCGGACAACAGCTTTGTATTTCAACAGATACCTCGGTACTTTGGCCAGCCACTGATGGTCCTGATGTCACCCCAAGACACCCCATCGACTTTAAGAGACCTTCGTCATGGTGGTAGCCTCTTTACCCTCTTTCTCCATGCCCCACTTGCCGCTTTTTGCCTTATATGTGACGTAGATAGCCTCGCTGTACATCACTGGGAGCGTTGCCAAAGTTACATCGAACGATTCCTCATCGAGGCCAGTCGGCTCGTTATGCGGTCTAGATGTGGTAAGAACTGTCAATCCGGCAGCATATTTTTTCTATTTTTCTAAGATAGCACACTGTCCTCTCAATTCTCGTATCTATAAGTGGATTGGTCGAGAGATGAGACCAAACTTTCTTCAATAAGTAATAATTATTACTGATGTCGATTTTACGACGATGAATATAAGCTAAGCGTGCTTAAGGTGAAACGGTATCTTCC
>JAWWLR010000054.1:11267409-11277583 GCA_035041075.1 Acraspis erinacei
AAATTATGTTTATTTCCTTTTTTTATATCTCGTAGATATCTTAAATATAAAAAAGTTCTTAGGTTCAAAAAATTTCAAGGCTACAAAGAAAATATGTCAAAAAATGGTCGCAGTTTTAGTTTCTTTGAAAATAATTTTGAGCGAAATTCCTACTCAAATTAAGTACATAAACGTTGTTCATTGCCTTCTGATACATTTTCTAAAATTTCATTCCAATATTATGCCAAAAGATGCAAGATAAGCAAAAAATTTTAAATAAGCTCTGTACGATATTTTGTTTCAACCGTGAAAAATACTATGAACACAAAAATCCTATTTTTAGCTTAACAACTTGAGATAGAAAAAAATGTGTAAAAAAAATAATTGTTGTTTTTATTTATTTTAAGGTAGTTCATAAAATATATTTAAATTTACAAATATTTACAAATTTAAAAATTTACAAAGGCCTACAGAGCTTTGTCCAAACTAATCACAAATATCCAAGCTTAGCCAATTCGACTATTTCATGACAACCATGAAAATTCATCTTTTGGGGTGGAATATTAATATCTGCGTAAAAGATCAAACTTTTTTTTTAATTTAACTATTATGCTGAAGATTAGTTTGATTTAATTTCTTTAAAATCAAATATTTTTTAAGAAAGTTTGGTTTGCTTTACTTCACGAAGCCTGATGAAAGATATACATGTGGTTGTGAAATACAAATATCTCGCAAGGACATATTGGAGGCGTCTGTAATCAATGAGATGAGAAATATAGTATTATTCATAATTTATGAATAATTATACTCTATGAAATTAGATTAGATTAAAGTCAAATTTAAAATCCAATTTAAAATTCTATTGAACGTCCAATAATTAAGTTAATGTATAAAATTCGTAAATATAAAACCAAGAATCTGAGGACCAAATTTAGAAAATCACCAAAGAAGGCTCCTAATATAATTAAAACAAATCCTCCTTCAAAAAAAATACCTGTACAAACATTAAAAACAGAAAAGAAAAATAGTAAGGCCAAATGCCCTTCCTTCTCTTTTTAATTTCTTTCTTTTTTTTAAATTTTTATTATCATCAAATCACAGTAAAAGAAAAAATTTAACGAAACAACGATGCGCTCCCTCTCTCTGATACGTGAGAATCAAAACATAATATTTCAAAAAAGATTTGCACTTCAGAAACATTTTTTGGTACGTTAGTGTTTTTCATGGAAAATTCATTTTGAACTAAAAACATTATAAGATTGAACTAAACTACTGTTAATGAATGGGTTATAAAAGTCGGAAAAATATAACCAGAAGAAAAGCTTTTGTTTTTGTTTTAAAAATGCTTCTCCTAACTCCGATGAACTTTGTCAAAGGTTTTAATATGAAAGAAATTTTGGATTACCTAAAAATCATAAAAATAAGTTTTGTAAGCTCGATTTGTTGAATAAAAAAACGTTTGCAGTACCGGTTTCTGGTGTTACTCGTAATGGAATTTACTATTCCCTTGATAAACATCATTCTATGGAGAGTTCCTCCTGTTTCTTTCTGTAAGCCGCATTACTTTAAGCTGTTAATGTGGATGTATTATGTTTATTATGGCTTGAATCTTTCTTCAATATCTCAGACTATTTATTTCAGCAGCAAATAAAGAAAGTTCATTTTTGTTCATTTTAAATTATGTTATCCTTAATATTTACATAAGTTCTTATAACTAGATCCTCACTTCTATTTTTTTACAATAGGGCAATTTTGGACATGCGGATTAATGAAAGAATGATAGCCAGAGAGTTAGAGAGAGCACATCTGCCTCTTAATCACACCATGCTATTACATAACCTTTGCTCATACAAATTTACGTTTCTAAGCGTGGCTAGCAGTGTTGGGTAAGTTATTCCATTAAAAGCATCTAGATACAGTTACAGTTCCGTTTTTTACAAGTATCTAGTTAAATATACACAGTTCCTTTTTTGGAAAAGTATCTAGACACAGTTACAGATATTAGAGAAAATAACTTAAGTTCCTTTTAAAGTTACTTTAAATTGTACCCTCCTCAAATTAACAAAAATTTTAACAGATAGATATCAATTACGCGCACATAAAAAACTGGGGTTTCACTCATGTTGCGGCTCAAATGAAAGATGGTATACTTAGGAACTTGAGCTCCAATAGATACATGTAGAGACCCAAATGGGTTCGTTTAGAGCGGACTTGAAAAGAGCAACATGAAGGCGAATTCACAAACCAACTCTTTATAATCTTCGGTTGGTATCGGCGGGATTTTTGAATTCGTTATTCTAAAAATACCCAATTGCCTTATAGAAATAACTAATATTGAACAATTAATTAATTATTCGTCATTATTTATCGCTTTCCTCAAGAAATTCATTCATTCTCTTGGAATTGAGAAAGGGATTATTTATATTGCATAAGAAGGCTTTTTCAGTCTTCATGTTTTTAAAATTAGAATACAGAATAAAATAATTATATTTGATTGCATTTAAAATTTACTTTTAATAGTGTCTTTGGAAAAATGACATTGTTCAATTATAAATTATCTCCTCTTTACATTGGTGAAAGAAAATGTGGGTAAAATACTTTATTTCGGAGGAAATTCACTAATAAGTTATTAATATGTTTAAATATTACAATAACATTGAGTTATTTTAAATTAAATAAAATCATAGAGAATACAGAAACATTTATTTATATACAGTCAAATTGGTTGTCTATTTATACCCTTTATGTTAAACTTAGAAAACAAATTAAATCTGGCTGTTGGAACGACCCTACTTCACTTCTAATAATATATTTGTACTTTCAAAAAGTAACATATCTACTTGAACATTTATCCATAATAGCAACAATTTTACTCAGGAGTTATAAGTACTTTATAATTTGAAAACAAAGAATATATTTAGGGTATTTTTTTGAAGCAAAGAAAGAAGTTCAAAAGGGTTCATGTAAGTTTCCTTTTTTAAAAAATAAATATTATTCATAATTACCCATTTGTAAATGTGAGCATAAAGAATAAAGTTACCAACCAATGACCAGCTTGTGTCGCGCCGAAAATCCCATTGGCCACTACTAGCGCGCTGATTTTGAATTATATAAATATTTAAATTTAATATTTTTGATAAATAATTATTGGAAAATGTATCCCAAGTAATTTCTTAATCCTAAATTAGAATTTTGGAGTAACGGATAAGAAATCATTCTTTTTCCTGAAAATGCAATGATTCTAATGCAAAATTCATCACTGTAGTTGCAAATTTATCTTTTTTGGATTAAAACTCAACTATCCTAGTTAAATGTTGAATTATTTTAGTTGAAAATTGATCTCCTGGTGAGTATTAATTTTTAAACTAAAATTTAATTTTTTAACTTACAAATTTATGTATCTAAATTTTGTTTGACAAAATATCTATTTAATTTAAAATGCATGTATTTGATTAAGAATTCTTTTTTTTTTAATCGACAGCTGCAGACAACGACACCTTTCAAGGATCCTATGTTATAATTCAAGTTATATTTTTACCTGAACCCAATTTATTCCTTTTTAAATTAATAGAATACTTTAAATATGAATTTTTCAGAAATATGTAGCTTTTCTTCATTCTATTTAATAAAATCTGGACAGATTACAAGTTTCTTAATTAAGAGGAAATATGAAATTCAGTTATGTTATTCTAAGTTTCTATTTGAAATTAAGATGCGCTCTAGAATTATATTTCATTATTCTTCAATAATAAATAAGATAATTACTGGTGTGATTCATGAACTTAAATTACTTTAAACTCAAAATCACTTTTTTTTAATGGTCTTCTTCAAGCTATTAAAAAAATGTATGATATAATATTTATCAGTGCACTAATTAAATATTCTTAATTCATTTTTTAGCACTTTTAGTGATTTTTATTTAAGTCGCATTGTCAGAAACAAAAAAAAATTTAATTTTAAAACTTGACAGAGACGAGATTCCCCATTGCGACAAACAAAAATGATGTATTTCTCTGAACTCAGCACTCATAACCTCTTTTTCATTAAAATCAAATTTTTTGTATCTTTCACTCCAAAATCTAATTTTAAGATTATAGTAAAATTCTATTTGGGCATTTCTAAATCATTATTTATTATAAATATTAAATCTGAATATTTATATAATTCAAAATTAGCGCGCTAACAGTGATGAATCGTGTTGTCGGCGCGACGCAAGCGCAGTTTAAAAAGTTCTTAAGATTGGGAACACTGGCTCGTCGGTGTAAAGAGTGTAAAGCCAACCTATCTCTATATTTCAAAACCTAACTCTCGGAGCTAGAGTCGATATAAAAATTAACCTAACAAAGGTTACCAATTTTTTCAGATAAACAAGTAAACGAAATCCATAAACTATAGAAATTAAGTTTTATAACCCTCGAATTTAAAAACTAACATTCAGATTGTACGACTCAATACAAAGTGATATCCTTTAATACCTCTCCCTTTTATAGCATTTCCGAGAATTGACGCCGCGCCGCAGATAAGTGTAACAGGAGCTGCGCAGGGTGTCTGAAGGTCAGTCAGGCGTGACCAAACACAAGCGTTTTCAGCCGAAGTGGTAGTATATTGAGTTATTTCCCCACCACTGCCAGCCCCAAATCCGTCGCAATAGACGAGTTTCACTGTATATGGATAACTTCCCCAAATTTAAAAATCCAAGACCATAAACGGTATAATATATTTGTTCAGTTTTTTCCTTTTTCAGTTTTTTATTTCTCTAAGCATGGATTGAAAACTTTTGATAGGCTAATTCTTATCTCGACTCCAACTCTGAGAATTACGTTTTAGCTAATATACCCCTGATATTGCACAATCTACATTAACATATATATTATTCAATTCTATACAAATCGGCTATAATACTGTGCTTCTCCTTACAATAATATCTCAGATTTGGTATACAAATTGGGATAAAAATGTATTATGAGTTTAGTTCAATCTGTGAGAGAAACAAGACAAATAACTCAAATAACCATCTATGCGATCGCATAGGATAGGAGACGAATAAATTGGCCCATGCTTTTTATATAAAAAGGAAAATCTCTTGCTAATGTATCTCAGATATTTTTATGATTAATTTCTTTTTGATATATAAAATGTAATATTCATTCATGAAACCATTGTCCATACCCGCCATTGAGTGAAAATTCTAGAGGTCTCAAATATTTTAACAATATACTTTTAATTATAGTTCTTGCAGTTAAGTCTAATATCTTTTGGTAAACTATTTATAATAATTATTCAAACCTGTCTCAAATGTTAGCCTTTTGATTGGAATTAAGATTCAATTTAGCTGTCAAAATAAAATCTTTTGGCTTTGCTGTGCCATAAAGTAGTTATTATTGCAGTCGATAACTTTGGATACGCTTTTCATTAAAAGCGTGTCTTCGAAGTTCCAACTTAAAAAAAATTCCTCAGTGACCGACGATTTTCATGTAATTTTTATGCAGATATCCTCATTTTTTCAAAAAGTTGTTTTTATTATTAAGTTGCTTTGATGTATAATTCATTTATATTCGGAAATTTATAGTTAAAGTGTTAATTTCTGTCTTACTTTGTTACAGTTAAACTTAATTGCCATACGCTAAACCTGATTCAGGTAATCCAAAGCTAAACTTTCAAAATTAAGAGTTTTCCATGAAACCTAATTAAATAAGAACTTGTCAGATTTTAATTAAATGCTTCTGACTCAGCGGCTATAGCCCACTTCCTTTAGAGTCAAGGATTAAAATTTAATTTGCATTTTAATACAACAGAGTGAAAAGTTAATGGGAAATATGCTCGGAAATACTCTAATTTATCTTTGAAAAGGAATTTAAAGAATTGTAAACTTATAAATTATTTTTAATTTTGGTAGGAAAAGAGATATTCGGATGACACGTGTTGTTTTAAATGTGGTATTTCATGCGCAGAAAAAAGAGCGAGAAAAAACACATTAGAGTCATAAGTCAGTCTCTTTATTGAGTTTCTCTAGAATCGTTTTTCGGTGACAGTCAGTTCTGTTTTCCGAATTCACAGAGAGATTAATCGTGAAAGAAAAACAACCTCGTCACTACCTCGTATTTCAAGCGCGAGTTTTTGCCAAATAAAAAAAGAAAGAAATCTAAGCTTTTTAACAAAATATTAGATTCAACTGCCTGGGTTTTTATTTCCTAATATGTATTAAAAACATACACAATTTAAAAACCCATAACAAAACGTTTTTAAATATTTAGGATTTAAACATTTTTTGAAGCGATTGAAACTGATTTCATAAGTAGAATATTATAGAATATCAGTTGTTGGATTTATTCTCGGAAAGGACAACAATATTTTTATTTGTTTAGGCGGTATTTTCAAGATACGAGGATATAAATTACAGTTAATAATCGACGTACAAGATGTTTGGCAGAGGTTCTGTCGAACATCAAAACCTTTAAAATAGAAGAAATGTGAAATAAAGATAGCACATTCTCAATATAAATATTTCAGTGTGCAATCTACAAACAAAAACATATTTGAGGTATTTTCTCGTTTAAGAAACATTTTGCTATGACATTAAAATTAAAAAATTAAAACTTTATAACCAGAAAACGTTTTCAATTTAGATATTAAATTTTAAACTGGAAAATTAAAACATTAGAACTCTTCTGAATTTAAAATATTTGAAATTTAAATTTTTAAATTTGTCATTCTTAAATTCATAAAACTTTCAACAATGTAAAACTAAAAATTAGAAGCCCTTTAATGTATCAATAATTACTTTTCAAGTACATTTTGTATTTATAATTTAGATTTCTATTAAGATTATAATTTTCAAAGTTTTTAGTAGAAAAACCTTCCCAATAATGTTAATTGTCACTCATTCATTATCACATACAAAATTATTTAATATTGAATGAGTTTGATATAAATTCTTTCGAGTTTAAACATTTTAATTTTTTAATTTTCAAATGCTCTTCTGTATTGAGTAAACTCTTTTTATTTTTGACACATTTCTTGAATAGTATCTATTCGTACCGACCGGAATTGGAAGAGGGAAATTCTTTATTTTTCATTTTTTTTATTGAGTTTCAGGTGAAAAGGAGGAATTATTTACTTTGAGTTATTAATTAATGTTTTGAGTTTGAAATAATTAATTTGTATAATCTTGACGTATAAATTGCACAGTTTTAAATACTTAATTTTAAAGCAGTTCCAGTTGAATTCGAACATGAATTGAACTTGAACTTGAATTCGAAAATGTTAGTTGTTAAATCGCTTTTTTTCATTATATAATCCAAAACTTTATCAATTAAAATGTATTTTCATTAAATACTCTTTCATTTAAAATTGAGCTGCCGGATCGTATAAGGGCACACAAATTTTTTTGGTGCAAGAGCAAATTAAAGCTGACAGGACAAAAAGAAGAGTTCTGAAAATATTTTTTAACTGAATTTAAGGGAATTCCTTACAGTATTTGAATTTCCAAAAATTAATGTTCTGAACAAATCTTGACAACTACAAGAACTCTTCCCGCTCGAGCCTAAAAAATATATGTGCCCTTCTTCGATCTGGCAGCTCAATTGGAAACCTGACAAATTGAAGATTTTTAAGTCAAATACCATCAACTTAAACAATTTCGGAAACAATCGTTAAAAAGTTTACACATTTTCCATTGATCATGAGTATTTAAAAAAATATTTGCCTTTAAAAATGAGGATCAATAATAAATTCAAGTTTTTTTCAAAATTAGAGTTCTTTTCCCCTTTTTTCGCCTGAAAAAAGCCATAGATATTATTATTTATTTATAAAAATAAGCATTCGAAAGATTTTGTGAAAATTGTATTTAAATTAAAATAGTTTTAAAAAACTAAAGGTTTTAAAAGGAAAGAAATTCAGATTTCTTTTCAGTCGAAGAAAAGACTCTTAATTCGAAAAAAGTTCAATTTTTGTTTCTCTTTATTAAATCACTAATAATAATTCCCTAGAGGACTTTAAAATTAGAAATTATTTTAAAAATCAAGATTGTATCAATTTAAAACACCTATATGGTAGCCTACAACATTGTGCAACTTGATATTAGAAATCTCCATACTCAAATAATTTCCGTAAATTAGAAGAAATTCCTGTATTTGCAAATGTTAATTGTGCGTTTATATTAACAATTGAATACTTTTAATAGTCAATTCCCATTAAAATTTGGAATAATTTTTTAATTTGTCAATCTTTGAGTAAACAATTTGAAAAATTTGAGTGCATTTATGATTTTGTATATTTTTATCAAGAGTTTGTTAATAATAAATTCTTCAAATAATTTAAATTTATACTCAAATTTTGAAAAATTGATATATTCGAAGTGTCTAAATTTAAGAACCTCTGAATGGAATAGTTGCATGACTTTGGGATAATTAATTTTTTTAAATACTTTATACAATTCTAAAAATTGTTCTATAAAATTACTATGCACCGAACAAGACGATGTTTCTTAAAATACTAAATAATACGCAACGAAGCAGACGGAGAAACTTTCCATTCCTACAATCTCTAGGACAGACTGTAAAGTTTACAAAACATAATAGTAAAGGCATTTTATCTATGTTCATTCCACGCATTTCTAATTTTTCCCATAGAAAATAGGAAAAACTGGCATGGTCGAAAGAGCAAAATAAAAATAAATTTGCATTAACTGTTTTATATATATTAAAGTTGCACCCACTATAGGTTTTATATATTAAACGTACAATTAGATATGAATATTTTATTCTAAGCTGAAAGAGAAAAAATCATGTTAGAAGAAATCAGCCCTGGCGGGAATTGAACACGGATCTCCGGGGCAGCAGAACGAAGATATTTTCCTATGATAAAACCAATTATAAGGTTTAGGAATTTTATTATCCTCATGAAGTTCGGCGCGTGTGACGTCATTCGGTCATTCGAATCGCGAAGAACTACATTCAATTGTTTTTCCCGAAAATTTTTTAAGCCAAGAAAAAAAATATTTTTATGCAAAAATTTACATGTATATAATTTATCCATATTGTTATAAATAATTTATTACTCAATTACTTCCAATTTAATAAACTGATTTCTATAATAATTCTCTTTGCCTAAGAATTTATGCAAATTCATAACCTCGCTGCACCTTCCCATTAAAAATGTTAATTTTTCTCACCTGTTTTGCAACTTATGTTATTTTAACTGCAAGTTGTTGCGACTACGGTTTTATCATTTAAATTTTTAATATCACTTTTTTCAACTTCAATCTGCTATCAAATATATTAATCCTTCTAACTATAAATGGCAACTATTAGGTTTGTCATATATTTGCAAATGAAATGTAAAATGTATTTCTTCGTATCACTGTGGCAATAATACTATGTTTTCGGCTATATCCTGGATTTCCACCGAACTTTTCTACAGATCAATGTTATAATGACAAATCTTACGAGCAAGAGTTTCTCCGTGTATCACATAAATATGTAGGTAAAAATGATTTTTGTTCAAATTAGAATTTTATTCGTATATAATTATTCTAGTTGTAAAAACAAATATTTTTTTCTCTGGAGTTTTTTTATACAGTGCATAGATTCGGAGATAATGAAACTTGAAAAAAGTGATTTTTTTTACTAAAATTGTCATCCCCAGGTAGAAATTTCCTCTTTATGTCTAAAGTAAATATTGGCTCTTACGAGGCAGCAGCCAGATTTTCTAGATAGAAAAATCTAGGCTTTCCCTCTGCTGGCCCTCGACCGGATATTATCGTGTGCTACTTGACTTAAATTATTGATATGCTCACTCTTTAGTACTATATTTTTTTAGAAAACTAGATAAAAGACTTTATTCATAAAGATATATTATAGAAACAATTTCTATCAATTAATTATTTTCTCGAGGGGGCCTTGTAAAGCCCTCGACATGTAAAACGGTTTATACAGATGTGAGTGCAAAAAAGTACATTAACTACAGAAATCCAAACTTTTAAAATTTGTATTTTTTCTGAAAAAGAATTAAAACATTTAGTATCTTAAAATTTGATAAGAATCTTTCTTAAATATTGATTTAATTTGAAATCATTTAAGTACGTTTAAAATCACGTCTAACAAATTGAGTTTCAAAAACCTTTTTTCCTAAGTTCGAAAGTTTCGGACGAATGCCATCAAGTATTTATTATATCGTACTCAGTGTGTGATCGTAG
>JAWWLR010000054.1:11304909-11317512 GCA_035041075.1 Acraspis erinacei
TTATAGTGCCGCATTGTGCCTTTGGATGTAGCACGTTCCCGCATGAGTTGGACAACTAGATAGTATGTGTCATAGATGCTCGGGGTGTTCATGGCACGCCCTGCAGCTATCATCGGGAATGTCTTGGCTTAAAATTTGGCGACGGTATGTTAAGGTGGAAATGACACCATCTTGACATGCCACAATGAAACCATCCGTGCCAGACTTCAATCCGGGTGATTTAAAGAAAGCAAAAGTCAGCTCACACGACATTGACTGATTCTCCACATTTCTGTGGAAGATGCCGTGCATCCTCTTATCGAGGAGCTGTTCACGGAAGATTTTCTCCTGTGCTTTCTGAACTCGGGCTTTCAGGAGTGAGTACTTGAGATAAATAAGATTTGATTCATTTTTCTCACCCCTGATACTGAAGTTAAGTCCGAGTTTTTCAGCAGCCTCCTCCGCTGCTTTGTACAGAAACGCCCCTTTGTCCACTTCTTCATGATTCCGGCCCATTTTGAGAAGAGGGTCTCTTCCATTTGTGACTCTATGGCCTGTACCCAGAATATTCCTGTTTTAAAGACGTTCAAGATTCAATATTGCGCGACCACCTTGACGGCGTGAGAACCCAAATCTTTTAGGTTGCGGGTATCTACGAATGTAGCCATCTCGTCGAATATTCCTCGAATGTAGGTGTCTAAGGTGCAGTCGGTTACCGTTTTCATTATCATTGTTGTATTCTCAGTTGGCGACGTGTTTTTCTTGTCGAAAGAATGCTTTTCTCCACTAAGTAAAAGTAACAATAAAGTAACTAAGTAAATTGGATGGATAATATGATCGATTGTACATTATGCAAAGTTTGAGATACCTGAGAAGAAAAGGCACTATCTGATATCTTTTCAGAGCTCTTGGTATGACCTTTTGCACGCAGAACGTTTACAACTCCTTGCTGGGTAAGCAATGCATTTTAGTGAGGTCGTTGCATAAATTTCGTATTTTCAAGTATTCGGTAGACAAATGATTAACATAGTGAGGTCATTCTTCTTGAAACCAGCAATCTCTCGTTATCCTCTCTCTCTTAATACTCCTATCCTGAAGTCTAGTCAGAACTCACGAATTCGATTGTTCTCCTAGTCTAACTATGAAAAAAATTTAGAGTATTCCTCCCTTTCCCGTTGGGCGATTTATTCCAGATTTTCTCCTCGATATCTACTCCGTTATCGGAGGGACCTCGAAGTATAGAAATATCCGCGATAACTTCTCCTTCGTCTTCAGAGGAAACTATGATTAATTCTGTTTTTTATTTTAGTTTAGCACTCTGAAATATTTTCCGTGGGGGGGGGGCTACTATTCAGATGTTTATAGGGACGTTAATTACTTCCCCTGAAGGCTGTGGCACGTCTTTGACTTCAGGAATAATTAGCTTATCAAATAGGCTTCTTCCGAGAAAAAATTCAAGTCGACAGTGGTACACAACATAGACCAACATTACCGCCACGGAATGTGGGGTAAAATATACTGATTCCGATAGGGGTCCCACCTTCGGGCGCAGCTGTTAGATCCGAAGCCAAGGGAGGCATCCGTGCGTCATGAATCTGGCGTACTTCTAATTTTATGAAAAGTACGTAGAGCCAGGAACACTCCTTTAGTCATGAATTGAAAGTGAATTAGTTTAATTTACTTAAAAGTCAATTAAATCCCTTAAATACATGCAAGCGGTGACTCTTAGGCTTGCAGCTTGAACCTTTGACTGGCCGTCATGCTTGTCTAGCCTCTCTGTATTTCAAGTGGATTATATTAGTTTCGGATGTCTATAATAAACAACGACATATTTTCCAATTTCAGTTTGTAAATAAAATAGGGAAAGTTTTCTTTTCGGTTATTTATAAACCCAAAATAATTTTTTCTACTAAATTAGAAAGCAAATAAATCCCTTAGAAACATCCAAGCGGTGGACCTGAGGCTAGCAGCTTGAACCTTTGGACAGGTTTCAACTGGCCATTAGGCTTGTCTAGACTCCCTGTATTTCAAGGTGAATGAGTTAATTTTGAATGATACTGATAATCGGCAGAATATGTTCGAATTTTATTTGAGAAATTAAGTCGGAAAAGTTTTTAGCGTATATTTATAAGCCTGAATTCATTTTTGCTTGACTCAAAATTGAATAAATCCCTTGAAAACATCCAAGCGTTGGCCGTTAGGCTTGCAGCTTGAACCTTTGGGGATTGTTCGACTAACCCTTAGGCTTGTCGAGAATCACTGTATTTCAAGGTGACTGAGTTAATTTGCAGTGGTTATCATAACCAACCAATCTTCTCGGGTTTTATTTCACAAATAGAACCATTGAAGTTATTTTAGTTAATATTTAACATAGGCAGTCATGGAATCAGCAGTGAGTGATAACATTTCTGTTTTGTTTTGTTTAAACATCTGAGTAGTTGTCACTAAATTTAAGAAAATATGGCGTTGAAGAAAACAGTCAAATATCCCATCACTGCGACCAAGTTTGTTACGAACCAGTAAGATATATTAAAAAAGGCTTGTATCACCTGTCAGGTTTCACTTTTCTTACTCGATGATTGGTTTGACCTACCTTTATTTTTAAGTGATGTTCGATTTTTGAATTACTCCCAGACTGGGAGCCCTACACCTTGTAGTTCTAAAAAGCTATGATTGGAGGAGGGGTTGCAAATGATAATAATTAATCTATTCTATACGTGGAAAAAATCTAAATAGTTCGTTCTCTAACTTCGACAATACGTTCGTTATTAATACGCTTTGATCGGCGAAATTGAACTTAAGAGAAATCTCTAAGACCGCCTACGCTTTGGAACTTAGCCCCCAGTTAAGAGAGGGAGACATGAAGGAGAAAGAGGGGGGAAGAGTAATTCGAAACGTTAACCGTTTAACACACCGGAGTAAATATTATACAAAACATATTACCTCTGTCCTTTCTAATACAGGATGCTTCGTTGTCCTAGAGCGTCGTTCACTGCTTCGTTCACTTCGCGTAACACAGTGCGCAAGCTTTAACTCTGGGTACACACAGTTGATTATTTTTACGTAGATTTATCAGATTTCCATCTCTTTAATTTTACGCGGTTTTACGTCGAAAAACTTCAATTTAATGTGCACTACCGTTCTGAATCCGTACTTCATTGGAGTGACTATCCGCGTATCGGGTTCCGTGCGAGACAAAATAGCGACGGGCGAGTTGGAGTTTAATTCCGATCTTCCGTTTGGATGATCAGTCCGATATCGGAAAGAAGTGATTAATGACTGCCTCGAGGTGACAGGTAGGATGCTCCTCGTGGGCCATTGTCTGGGTAACTTTGGGTAGGATTCTCTGCTGATATTGCATTTTTTAGATTAGGAACCATCGCGGCCGGATACGGCCCGCGTGACCACTAATTTCTGAATTTTCAAAAATGTATGCAACTAAGATTTCTTTTCAGGCAAGTGCATTATTGCTAAGGAGACAAATTAGAATATTTAATTAATTATAGAAATCAAAATTCCAATACTTAATTGCGATAATTTACGTTACCCTAATGATATGCTTGTTTTTGTAATTTGGTGAGTTCCGAAACCGAATTGGTTATTGATGATTATATTATTTATTAAGCTTATCCCCTAATTTGTTTATTATTATTATTACTTGGAGATATGTTAGAGAGTTGCCCAAAATTTTTATATAATGAGGTGGTTTATTTATTTACCAAAGTTTATTTTATTCACTAACAAGACCATATACATGGCTTTTTGAATGTATTTCATCTGATGCTGTGATAAACTAATAAGGAAAAGGAGGAAATCGCTGTTATTCATTACCAATATTTTTGGAATTTTGACATTCATCGTATGATCTTATATTTTGAAATGTCAATGGCTGACCGAAAGTTATTGATTTTATCCTTATGAAATCTTAATTTTTATCAAAAATCAACATTGTTATTCAACATTTAGGGTTCTCGCGAATCGATAGGAGTATCCAGCGAGCTTGAGTGATAGGAACTGGCACGAGTTTGTGGGCGGGGAAGCAGGATAGGATCGTTACCGTTGTTCGGTTCGCTCGCTGTGCAATTAGCGTGCTCTCGGTTCAGTGCTCTTTGTTCTTTCCCTGTCTCACCTCCTCCACTGTTTCGGGCCTAAGGTGGCTCGCATGGGGAGGTCGGCATCCTCGGCAACTGTATATTATATAGCTGACGTATGGAGACTGCATTTATTGCCACTTACACTGAGGTGAGGCCCGATACCCGGCAAACTTTTCGTTCAGGGCCGTGCCGAGTCTCAGTAAATGATAGCGATTCTGTTACAATTGGTACTCTACAGTAATTGGCATGAGGTTTGGACTAGACAGTTTGCCTGTCTACATATATACAATGGAAGACTAGAAAATACATCATCGCGAGGCGATCAGGATGTTCAACTTATAGGTGGAAATACCATTCAATATCTTGATAATGGAGAAACATATGCATAGCTCGGAATACCGCAAGCGAAAACTGAACCGAGGCACACGCAAGATAATGACCATCAATCTAAATCATCATCTTAGATCTTCCGTACCTCGGATATACATCCTTTGAAATAAAGGGGGTAGAAGTTTGCTGAGCTTGGAGTGTCTTCATTAAATAGAAAATTCGCTTGTACTAAGAGAACAGGCTAACAAGCGCTTTCACGGTAAATTCTAGGGAATTATACGTAGAGAAGAGCAATCGTTGGGTCTGCCCAACATGTTTCTTAAATCTATTGGATTGAGACCGGAAACTCAGGGATTTCATTTTCCTGTCAAGGCGGCGTTATAGACACCTCAGTTTACCGCGAGTAAATAATAAATGTATCAGCTGCCGAACGTGCAAGCAAAAGCCAGAAACACTTCGATATGTTGTTAGTGGATATTCAAAGTATGCAAGCTTCAAGTACATAGAGAGTAATAATGTGGCTCAAAAGTGTTATATTACCATATTCAGTGCGTCTATGGTGTTGATATAATGCCCGTCTTACCATACGACCAGAGGGAATTTGAGTCCGCTGTCGAGAATGATCAGTTTAAGAATTACTGGAATCTCTCATTTTCCATCACTCAACGCATCAGTGCTACAGAGCCTGATATTGTGCTTCAAGATCAGAAAACGAAGATAATTTACGTAATGGAATTCTGGATACAAAGTCCATCTTTTAGTTCAAGTAATCGGCTGACTTGTAGGTATACAAGCTTCATTTCTTAGCTAAGTCAGCAATACCCCGCCTTTTCTTCGTCCGGAGTTTTCGTGGGATGAACCATGATAGCGGCTAAAATCACCTTTTATGGTCATCCTGTGTACACGGAAGATGACTATGTTAATTACATTCTCAATTTTTCAATGTTAATTTTGACATTTAATTTTTGACTTTCTTTATGTATGTGTATGTAAGTGTGCCTGAATAAAGTTGTGTTTGTCTCTAGTCGTTTAATAAAAATTAAATTAATATTTTAAATTGTTCGTCTTACTTGTTGAACTTGGAACTAGTGTTTGTAAAAAATACGGATCCCTATAAATGGTCACTCCAGTATAACTGTTGATTTCGTATAGGACCCT
Organism: Acraspis erinacei; assembly: GCA_035041075.1. NCBI lineage: Eukaryota > Metazoa > Arthropoda > Insecta > Hymenoptera > Cynipidae > Acraspis > Acraspis erinacei. The sequence goes on from JAWWLR010000054.1 coordinate 11,310,471, forward strand.
CTAGGATGAATGTTTGGAGTCCTTCCTCATAAAGAAGTACAAAGCTTTTTAGCTCTAAAAATTTATTTATCCGCGTCTAGGCTCTTGTGTCAATTTCCCACTACTGCTAACCCTCTAGGATAGAAGGAGCAGAAGTAGATAATATACACGTTCAAGTTGAGTCGGGATTTGTTGCTTTAAGGAAAAATGCTCGAAGCTATTATAGCCTACATATTCTCACATAGATTCTCACATACAGATTCTCACACCTATGCCATGGCATCGGTTCCTGGCATATTCCTTTGGTTTGGTCGCCTCGTCCAGAACTGTCCTCGAGATGTTTAGCAGAATCATTAGCATAAAAGCTTGAGGTATATTGGATGTTCGTCGCTTGTGTAAATCTCAGGTTACACAATTGTGCGAATATGTCCAAACAAGGACTAAGATCTCACTCTACGCCTGTATACCGTTGACCTATTAGTCCCTTAAGAATGGTAGCTATAGACTTAGAGAACATCGGGCATCTCAATGCTAAACAGCTAGCTGCTCAGTGGCGAGGTAAAAAGCTGCACCAGCAACACCCCCAAACAATATATCTTTCTTGCGTGGATAGTTATATTGCAAACCTTTGGTTAAGGCAGGATGTACTCTTTTCGGACACGGAAGGATTTAGAATTCACATTCAGGACAGTTTAATCTAAAAAAGGAACTACCAGAAACAAATTTTCTGTATAACGACAGTTATTAACAGATGCCAGCTTTGTGGAGATCCCAATGAGAACCTTGAGCGCATCATAGGGGGCTGTAAAATGCTGTAAAATCGTGCAACAAAAAATTTCCCTGAAAACTGGGCTACTAGAGAAATTTGAGCCTTACCATAAAAATAGCCCAGTTAATGTATTAGGGAACAAAGCTCATCTGCTTTACAAGGACAGCATTATTATTACTGACAATTTAGCCAGACACAGTCGTCTAAATGTCGATGGTTAGATAAAAGTGATCAACACGTGAGAATAATAGGCATAAGCGTTGCTCTTAACAATCACATGAGGCTCCGATATATTAAAAAGATCCCGAAATACTCGGAGCTGCACCAGGAGATCTTCACCTTGTGGAGGGTGAAGAAGCTCATCATTCACCCGCTCGTGATCTCCCTCACTCGGAACGTTCACGTGAGGTGCATACAAATCTTGGAAGAGCTGGAAGCTCGAAATTCGCTACATCTAATTATGCTGAACACGTGTCGCGTCTTCCGAAGGTTTCTGGGAGTGAAAAATGATAGCGGATAAAATCGCTTTCTATGGCCAACCCGCGTACACGAAAGATAACTGTGATAATCACATTACAAAATTTTGACATTTGATTTTTACTTTTAATTTTTGACTTTCTTAATATATATTTCTCTCGCCGCTTAATAAAAATAAAATTAATATTTTTATTCGTGGTCCTTTGTTATTGGCATTGAAACTAGCGTTTGTAAAAAAGGTGGATCCCTATAAAAGGCCACGCCAGTATGAATGTTGATTCCCTATAGGTCTCTCCAGGATGAATGTTGGATCCCTATAAATGGGGTCTCCAGGATGAATGTTAGATCTCTATAGGGCCCTTCACTGTGATTATAGGATCTTTATAAATGGGATATCCAGCGTTCATACCCGCGAATTGTGACGAATGCGCTAGGAGAATATAGGGTTCAAAAAAAACAAATGATACCAATCAATCTACTAATTACGTGCCGCGTGACGACCGTGTTTAGTGGTGAAGTACCAGGTCAAGAGTACCTGTTGATGGAAGGAGGGCCAAGATAATAATAATAATACTGTGTGGGCTCCATCGCCCCATAGCTCCAGCTCTTACAGTTAGCTGCGTTGCAAATCAGCAGAAACTAATTCTGCTCTGCCTGGTTGGTTTCCGGAAAATGTTAATTTCTAGAATCTGAACTGTGAAGGTAATATCACAATAATGTAGGAATAAAAAAGGGTGAAATATCAAACTCTTCTTTTCGAGCTGAACAGACTTTAGCAAAGTTACAGAGCAATTGTTTTCATTCTCATAATCAGATACCTTGGAGGTATGAAAGATTCATTTCTTAACAAACCTAACAAGACCCCACTTGTCATCTTCCGCATAAAGTCATCCGCGGGACTGTAAGTAACAGTTTTGAACAAAGTCTCTTGTGTAAATACCCCTTTCTTGCTTACCTTCTAGGGTAGAAGAAGCAGCAATGGACAATGCAATGGTGCAGCAGTGGCACTGACTGGGTTTTCTTTTCCAAGCCAGCAAACGACGCATGAAAAGAGACGATCTAAAAACAGTACATCTCCCCCGTGATCATCCAATTTTTTTCCTACATTTTTAAAAACTGAAAGGAATTTCTGGTTTACATGAATGATATTTTAACAACATATAAGCTATCTATTCCTTACAAGTGGAGCTCTGCAACAAGCTTATAACCATCCCCAAAAGTAAATACAAACAAAAAACGGATTGCATCTACATAACTGTTAGCAGCCATGTACTTGCGATTGTAGTCAACACTGGCTAAAAGCAGTTTGAACACTCTACAATGCCAATGATATTCGTGTTTTTTTTGGCTTCGCATATCTCTGATTCAGAACGATCAAGCTCAAATAGTTTAATACAAGAGCTAATAATTGTCAAATTGCAGGTAATTTTAGGTACCTGAAGTTGTTTGAATCCACAGTTCTCAAGAAAGCCATAAACAAACGAGTTATAAATAGAAAAAACCATCTCCCAAAACGGTTTTTTATATATGTTATGATTGCTTATACTTTTCATATAAATAAAATCCATTCTCTAAACCATAACTTCTTTCACCCGAATTATCATGATACAAAAATACGGCACCGTCTGGCCTAGACAATTATATCGAACGTTCGAAAGACTTACCGATGTTTTCTTATAGAATTTTTTCAAAAATTATGTGCTAAAAAGTTTTATTTTTTACAGACAACATACGCTGATAAAGGACCCAAGGTAATTATTATTTATATACTTCTGTACTTCTTAATTAGTAATAGGATTGAAATTTCGTTTTAAATTTTGAGTATTGAATTTTTCTGTAATCAAAATTATTTTAATTTCAAGATGATTCTCATTTCAATTCCTTATTCTAACTATTGAATTTCAAGTTCATTCTCATCTTAATTTTTATTTTGAACATTCAATTTTATTTACGAAATTTTAAATTCTGCTCACGTTATTTGTTACCATTCAACTAATTATCAAAATTAATAATGAAGTCGTGACCGAAACCTTATTCTTGATGACTGTGTTAGAGATTGATGTGTACTTATGCGAGTGTTTGGTGTGGGACCAAATCAAATGTTTTGATCATGCCCTGTATCTACCTAGCTAGACCGTTTATAAATACATATTGGCCCTATCTGGTTTCTGTGTAATTATCCTAGTGGCTATCCAGACAAGCCTGTTATATTTAGTACATTATATTATATGTAAATGCTTGTGTCTTAAAATTAAACGGTGGGTAGTGTGTCCAAATTGACACGGTTCCATTGTATCGACGTCTTCTTCTCGACGATCTTTCCGTAGTTATATTCTTGTCGTTTTTCTAGGAATTTCCCCTAAAGTTAAACAGTCGTTAATGGAGTGGTACCTGGTCATGAATTTCCCATGGGTCCTTAGATGGGAATGAGCTTGTGAGCCCGCCTGCATTCTTAATTATTTTTTGAGAGTCACCTTTAGTTTCTTAACCGAGCTTTTTCTCAGCCTGTTAGCTACTTCGATGTTTCCATACTCCAACACTGGTCTGGTGCAAGTGTCCATTATAAGGAGTCTAATGCCCTCATATACTCTGCTATGCCTACCAATAATTGAGTTAAGTGTGAATGCAGCTCTTTTTACTTTTAAACAGGCTTCATCTACATGAGTTTTCATAGACAGTGTTTTTTCTAATATTATACAAAAGTGTTTAATTTTATTCTGTATTTTCATGTTTTCCCCGTCAACTTGAAGATGGGTGAATTGATGAATTCTTTGTGGAAAAATTATAGACTCAGTTATCGTGACGTTACACTTGAGACCGCTTTCCTTGTAGTCATTGATGAGCTGCACTGCGTCATATTCTGCTCTTTTTTTTTTGCAAAAACTGGCTTGTTGGTTCTGTTTAGGACACAGAGGTAATCTCCGTAAAGTGAGAATAGAGTATTTGGAATAAGTTTCACTAAAAGATCGGCCGTATATTCTAATCCTCGAGTTACATCATAACACCTCTGCATAGGCAACACTCCGTGCGGTACAGGAGATTTAGGATGAAATTGCATCACAAGAGGACAATCTGAAAGCGCAAACTCCACTCTAGTGGAGCGTAGGAGTCGAAGACGGGGCGCTTTCTATAAAAAGGGCAACGCGTCCCAGAAAGCGCAGTTGGGGGGTTGCGTAGAACACGCAACGGATCTTGAGGTCTAACCATCCTCAAGCATCTTATAATATTCTGCTTACTTGGGTTTAAAAACCTCAAGTTCTCAAAATATTATCAAGAGAAAAGATCTCTGAGGCAGGAGCAAGTATACCTCGTGTACCTGGTCCCAAGAGCACTATTTTTTATATCGAATTTGCTATTTCTACGGAACACTAACTTTTGCTATGGGATCGACATTATGTCTTTGCACTCTAAGAGCTAAATTTTCTGAGATTTCTTACAAATTTGATAAAGTCCCACGCGTTGTGCGAACTTAGAGGAATTTTACTGGAATATTCTAATTTCAGGATATGTCCCACTCAGCAGAAATACTTTAAAATAGTGCCCTTATATAAATTTGCCAAACTAACCGAAGACCAAGGCATGGTATACCCATCATACTTGGTCAAGTAAGTTAGATTCTAAAATTTAAACTTTTATTGAGAATCTTAGGTTCTCGTGGGCAGGAGGGAGTATACCTCTCCAAATCTGACTGAGAAATATCCTAAATATTAGTGTAAGCATTGAGAATATTTCTTGAAGACTGAGTAGGTAGGCGTGCACCTGTAGTAGGAGAGCGACTCGACTCCGGCTATTTTCTAACCCATGCGAATGCGGAAGCGACGAGGTGTCACCTCTTGCCCTGCGTGAGGCCACCATCTAGAATAAAAGGTGTTATTCCCTTCATTGAGTGCCCTCGTGCCTCTCTTTTGTATTACGGTCATTTGACTAATTTCAATTGCGCATTCTGAAATATTATTTCTAAAAAGGGTCTTCCTATAAAGACACCCTGTTTTAAACTGAAAGTTCGTTAAACTTAGAAAGGCGATTGACCTCTGACATTTTAAATAGGAAATAAAGAGAATTATCGAGAGTGATCGACTCCTCTCCATCTTTGCGAGTAAGCTACAGCTTTTTATATTGAGTTAAAATATTATAAGTACATTTTTAAGTCAGAAGTAAATCTTATTTGAAGCTGTAGTTCAGCCCAACCAAAGCGATATAATTTTATGTATTTATTTTTATAATTAGAATATAATTTTAGCTCAGGGCCCAAATAATAATGTATCTTAGAGTAGATTCATTTCACTGAATCAAATTTATTTTATTGTGGAACTCCATGTGGTACCTGGTAGATTTTCCCAATTATATTAATCCTTACTCACTTAAGACCGTATACAGACGGTCATAATAAAATCCGATTTCTCTAATTTTTAGGTAACAGGCCTTGAATTACACATCATAAATACATGCATCAGATCAAAATAGAGTATTCTGCATCTCGTATAGTAGTTATGAGTTATCGTTTAGTCAATAGGAACCGAGAAATTTATAAAAATAGAAAAAAAATATTTTTTTGCAAAAACTCGACCAGAAAATGACCATACATCATTCCTGAATTTTTTCCGAATTTTTATTCAACGGGATTAAGCTAGGCGGTTTAAGGCTTAAGATGCTTCCCTGCAACAGTTCTGTCTAAAAGGCATTCTTTTAAGGCATTCTTTTTCTGTCTAAAAGCATTCTTGGTAGTAGGATTTTCTCTATCATTTCTCTCTTATTATGGTCTTTACCCTGTGTTCTTCAGTTGTTGAATCATTTTTTCGTCTTGTTCTGGGCCTTGTTATTTCTAAAAGTTCTTATTATTTTTGATAGCTCTACTAAATATCTTCTTTGCTGTTGTTGGAATGGGGCTGTAGTTAGTTCGTATTCAGCCTTCATTTTAAAATCGGTACTTCTGTATCAGGCCTTTTTAGAGATTTTTGTATTGTACGAAGCATACGTCGGTAATCTTCCTCGCTTTTGAGGATGTTAGTACAACTGTTCTCGTTCCAGTCGTCTATTAGCCTATTTGCTTCCTTTTCTACCCTCCCGTATTCCACTTTCATTTTAATGCATAGCACTCGTAACGGTTTTGTAGTATTCACGGTTCATTTGCTTTAGATTCTTCCCTAAGATCTTAATCACCTCTGATTCTATATTTAATTTCAGTATACATGGCCTGTGGTCCGAGCCGATATCCTCGAGCTGTATGGATAGGGCACTAATGCCTTGGGTTGTATCTAATGCTTGATCTAGACTCCCCATGCCCCGGTGCAGCGGCCTCGACTGCTCTGCACAACACTAGAGAATTGAGCCTTGATCGATTCCTTGATTTCTAATTTTATCTCTGTAGTTGGTGTTATTCGACCCTATGACTGGATGTCTTGCATTGAAATCTCTTATTATGATTGTGTTTTATTTTTATGTTAGGTATTCTAAGATCTTCTTAGCTTTCTTTTTTCTGCCTCTTGTTGGAACATAGATTGCATATAAATCAAGTTTATTATTTAATTTAGTTAATAACGTAAATCCAATTATTTCTATATGATCTCGATGTACGTCATTAATATTACAGTGAAGTATATTAAGGCCTGCCATTGTTAATTCTGCCGTCCCAAATTCAAAAGTCGTATCTGCAGTTCGGATAAGTCACTTGTCACTTTACAAAACTTAATATAGAAGTCATAAATACCTTCTTTGGGGTTTATGTTTATGATTGCGCATGTTATACATCATGCTTCAAAATTCTTGTTCATAAATCGAAACGGCAAGAAAGGCATTTATGATTTTTTTCTAAAGTTT
>JAWWLR010000054.1:11426439-11444305 GCA_035041075.1 Acraspis erinacei
AGATAATTCTTAAATGTTATTTGAATTTTTTTAACTGGTTTCCGGGTCGTTAGTGAGCATAAAGATTGTTGGTTTAAAGCTCCTTTTCAAAACTAAAGGCGTCGATGTGGCATTTGGGTGTAAAAATAAAGGAAAAAATTGTTTTTGAAATAACAAGACACTAATGAAGCTGTAAATAATTCATTTTGATTTCATAAAAGACAAGTATTCACTCTCAGTGCTTTCCTCTAAGTTGAGTTTAGCACGGTCAATAATACCTTGGCTTTAGTTTTTTGTTATCTCGGCACCATCCCTGAACCATAGTCTGCGACTGCCTGTACATTTATAAGACCGTATTCAGCGAAAATCCTCAGTTCAGGATTCCCTTATCCACTATCCCTCACCCGACTGGTAGCCTGGTCAAGGGCCGCGGAAGGTGGCGAGGGCTTTGGTACAGATAGTGGTGGAGGTGATAGTGGTTGTTGAATGGATGTCGACTCTTGTAGTATCTATACTTGACCCCCGCATGCAGGGCTCTGCAAGGGTAGATTGTACCATTCCCCTTGCTACTCGTAGAACCAACTATGGAGATCGAACGGGTGGATGAAAACATGTGAGAAGCGATGTTTTCAGGTGAAATAGAGTTGGCAGATGTAAAGAGTGATGTTATCGAAAGAAAATCCACCAGCAGACGTCATAAGAAAATCGTGAACTAGCGGCGAGCATTGCCCGGAATGATTCTTACAAAAACGGCCGGCACTTCAAGCTACACCGAAGTCCTAAGAAACTTTAGGAACATAGTGAATCCCCCGTACTCTGATGTACCTCCTCGTCCTCGAGGAGACTACGGAAGAGCAATAGGTGAAGAACGGCTCTGAAATGGCACTTTGGGTACAACTGGACTGGTGATGTGAAAGTCTGTATTAAGAAAAAATTCTTTAGCAAAAGCCGAAGCTTTCGTGGAGTTAAACCTGGCGCTGGCCATGAGACCAGATAGATGGACACCTGGCAATGAAGCGCGACGTCCCTGATACTATTGTTCTAGGAGTTACTGGATGTCCGGCTGACAGGGGAGTCATGGAACTCTTGACTCTTATAAATGCACATTTTTAATTACTTTAAAAAGCTCGATATTTCTCAATAAAGCACAACCCTTCGGGTAGTTACATGTTGAATTAAAAAATGTCTTGGTTAAACAATTAAGAGTAGCGACCTTTGCTTCTCTGTGTACCTTTGTGACCAATCATACGCCTACAAGGCACATAAGTAAAGATTTCTTAAATTTGATTCACAATTAAGAAGTAAATATTCTTTATGATACAAATTCGATGCAATTGAATTGCTGTCAAATTGTGCGTACCTTCCTCCCGTGTTAAGAAGGATCTTTGTGGGAAGAATTATGTTAAACATGGCTGGTGTAATTTAAAATATAACACTAGCAAAAATGTTCGAAAACGGAGACAAATATATCTTGACAAAAATTGAGATATCAAGTTATGCTTATTTCGCTAGCAACTATAAATTATTATATTTTATTACTTCATGGAAAAAACAGGATTGCCGTTCGAACTATACAGAATTTCAGTTCGGCGAAATACGGGTATGTAGTGTCTCGATCCATGTGACATTCGTTGAGACAACTATACTTATTTTGCGTGGGACCAATATACTGCTTCGCACACATGTGCTACTCTAACCTCAAAATCGAAGAGAAGCGTAATTTGCTTGAGCAGTTTTTTTTTGTTGATAAAGGCTTCTTCGTGTCAAGTCTTTGTTGTCAAATCTGCACGTTTTGAGATCTCCTGGACCAGAAAAACAGCCTTTCACGAATGTATGTATGCGCGTAGATTTTCAATTTGTTATCACCGTAACTTTCAAAGGAATTTTCATATCACGTATTGTCACGTCAACGAATTTGTATCCTTTTATAGGAATATGACGTTTAGGAATACTAATATAGCTGCCACGCCTATACCGGTATAGTTGTGAGAAACATCCGGTAGTGTTGGTTTCAGAATTATACTTTCTAGAACGGAGAACCAACATATAGTTCTTTAATATCGTTTTTTCGTGTTAATACATATTTATTTTCGAATAGCTCGCAGAATGTTTATGCGTAAAAAAATAAATTATGCTCGACAATATTATTTCACCGAAAAATTGAAGAATGAAGGAAGGCTTCCAGAATGGCAATTTTTATCTTTTCCTGAATGTAAGAATGGAAATTTTTCTTTGATTTTTCAATTCCAAAATGTCTTGAATATTTACTTCGCGCTCGATAACGTATTTGCCACCCACTAAGCGCTTAATCTTGATAGTTACCACATATTTATATACACACCTTTTAAAATTGATCGTTATATCATTGTCCAATGTTATTGGGTGATGTGAATTCCTTTTTGTTAGATCTTTTTCGGCTTTAATGAACATATTCTAATAACGTAGCTGGTGCTTCGCACTAGATGCTGTCCAATACGTGAACTTTGCTACATATTGAATGTGTTTCAAAATTACTTCTCTGCCTCAAACCAGGACTCATTATTCAAGCATTGCAAAATCTTCTACAAATGTCATTTGTCATGACTGCCTTAATATTTTTGTAATGTTTTGTATTCATTTTTCTTCTCAACTGCCCTATAAAATGTATTATTCCAATAAATTGAAAGATCAAACGAACTTACCTAAGTGAAGTTCGATCGCCTCGTCAGAGATAATTAGGCACGTAGTACCTCTTCGCTGCGCGATGCGCCACAACCTTCAGAGTAATATCACCAAGAAAAACCTCTATTTCCTCTCTCTCATCCTCGCTCTCGTGTTTTGTGTGCCTAGCCTCGTAACTTTTAGAGTTGATAAGGAATTAAAAAATTAGTTGTTTAGGGTTGGATTTTTCAATATTTTAAGGGTGAGAGTTAATTTTTGGGAACGAGGCGGTCGTATAATTTCGATCGAACTCCATTAAAGTAAGTTCGTTGGATCATTGAATTATACGTAGCCTCCTTCCTTTCGATGAATACGTACCAAAATGTTCGGAGTTAGAGCTATTTGTTTTTAACTTTATTGTCAGAGAAAACAAAAAACTTAACCTTATTTCAGATATTAATTTTTTTCCACTAAGTGTTCGCTTAATAGTACTCCCCAAAAATTTTTTTTGCTACGTTCTCACGTGGTTTGGCTGTTGGTCTGTAATCGTGCCTGTTGCTGTGTCTCGAGATGTTTCCTAAATCTTATCCTTTTAGAATCAGCTTAAGCCATGTGCTTATCGTTTGAGCAGTCACTGCAGTGTAGGGTTTTGTTGTTGCGATTAGCAGATTATTGGTGTTGTTCTTGATACTGCTTGTTACCTGTATGTATCTCCTTATTGTGCGAGACGTGCTCCGATCCGAAAATTCTTGCAAAAGAAAGTTTGAGTAGCGGCTAATATCTGCTCACCTTTGAGTTTTTTATGTTATCCAAAGTTTTTATTTCGAAATCCTCGTCGCTCTCTTTGCCATTTTGTAGCATCATGACACCTAAGGTTTGCGCGCTTTGTGTAGTTGACAAAGCAGGTTTTCAGGAGGACATGATTCTCCCATTTTTTAAGCCTGTCTCTGTGTTTCACATTTTTGCGTACTTTGGTTTTTGTTGATTCACACGGTGTATCCCTTTGAAAGATCTTCTAAAGTTTTCTATGTTCTCGGGCTCTCTAACTTGAATTAAGACTATAGCCAAGCTTATTGAACTCAGGAAACCGTAAGCTGCGTTTTCTATGTGTTTCTTGGTGAGGAATAATAGCCTGAAAAGGTTCCAAATTTAGCCTTTTGCAAAAATTCCAACAGTGTTTCAACGCAGACCCATACTGCTTCTTTGTGGATGGTGCAAGTGATGAGAGCATTAAGTACAGTATCTCTGCCGGTAGAACTTTCTCCTTGAAGGCTTCGCAAATTCTATCCCTGACACTAGTGAACACATCGACGACAAAGGATGGGTTCTGGAATTAAAAGTTAATGAGCTAGTTGATGTTTATATTATCATGGGGCTTTCTTTCAGCATCGACAGAAAAATAGGGTAGCAGGGTTGAGTGGGACAGACAAAATTTTCTTTAAAGTTTCAAATAATAATGCAAAAGGTGGAAAAGCCTAGAAAAAACATTGGTTCCAATTCTTCTTGAACGCTTTGATGAAGTGAGTTGCGTGACCCCTGTGCCAATCACAGTACACATCGAATTTGTTATTGTTTCTTGAAACAAAGAGATCTATCTCTGGCTTTTTAAATTTGATGGTGATTTTTCTAAATGTTTGTTTATTTAATTCTCATTCCGTGTTGATGTTCACTATCCTTGATTCTTAATTGGCCTCTTTATTTTCCTTTGATGAAATATACGAGACATATAGTCAAATGGTTTTTTTAACAATATTTCACATTTTCTCACGCCGTAGGCAAAGCTTTTTAGTGCAAGGAAAGCTACTAATAGTTGTAGATGATTTAAAAAAAAAATTCTTTATTATTCTACAAGACTCTTGCCGTGTGACCTTCGGAATACTCGCACCAGCCAGACAGCGAACGGGTCGGAGAACATTTCTTTTTAAAGAGCATTTTGTCCTGATTTTGCTAATAGCAGAATACAGGAAGTGTATCCTCCAATCACAATCTTTCGTTATTTTTGCTTATATACATGCGCTTTTCGAAATTATTGTCATTAATTCTCAATGGTGCATTTTTTCTATGGTTCATAAGGAAACCAAGCCTTTTAATAAATGACAAGTTTCCTGAACTTTAGACGCGATTTTGAACTTTGCACACTTTTGTAAGGACCCACGTGAATGAAGTTTGCATGGCTTAAGCATGACAAGAAACTTGGAAATATCTGGCTAAAGCACGGGTTACGGCTGAATGACAGCATGGCACAAGCCTTGCTCTTGTCTCTAAATTCACAGGATCGAACACCAGGTACTTTAATACATATTCTACGAGAAAGGACCCCGCACAGTTTACATTAACAACCGGCCCCGGTCAAATTGGCTGAAATTGAATTATAATATACTTCAAAGCCTCCTGATAAAAAAATACTAATGGGTGTTAGTTCTAAAAATCAAAAGTTTTCGAGGCAGGTGGGGCTGGAGGCTAAAAATATGACCACAAGCGAATCTAATGTCCCGCTGATCATCGAATCACCTTTGGTAGTTATTTTGGGTGTTGGAAAACTTAAAATTCCTAAAAAGTTCTCGTAGAGTACGTGCTAAACTACCTGGTGCGCGACCTGCGTCGTGGTCTCACCATGTGGTATTGTTTTTGTCATTTGCAAAATTTAAATCTTTGGAAAGTTCTCGCCCAATACGTATTAAACTACCCGGTGCAACCGGGTAGATAACTTACCATTTAGACAAAACCGTTCTTACAAAATTATGCCAAGTCCAATAGAGGAAAATATTTACCCACCAATCCTTTCTCAAAAGTGAGGAAAATTTATTAGACTGTGTCCATCTTCGAAAATTTTGCAGAAGTTCAATTTCAACCAAATCACGTTTGACAGTGGGCGAAACATGGCAAAGGGGCCACTAGCCAGGCTCAACCCATTGCTCACAACCATGGGACGACCATGGGTCGACATTGACCCAACCTTGAGACACGCTTACCCCACGCTCGCCCCATGGTTAACCCACGCGCACCCAAGCATATGCCATGGTTGAGCTATTGCTGAGCCATGGTTCACCCACTGAACATTTTCCACGCGGGCGCGCACAAAGAATAGTTTATAAGACTAGAAACACAAAACACGAGAGAGAGAGAGAGAGAGAGAGAGCAAGAGAGGAAACTTGAGGTTTTTCTATCTGTTACAACTCTGAAAGTTGTGGAGCATCGCGAGGCCGAGAGGTACTACATACGTAATCATCGAAGAAAGATACTAAGTATAATGTATATTATTTTAATTCATAATATACATTGATATTAAAACATATATATTTTCTTTGCCTTATATTTATAATTAAAGAAAAGTGCGCAACCTATCAAACAATTTAGTTACTAAGCATTTTATTGGAGCTTTTGTCGTTTTTCCATAAATTTAATTTGTTTATTATCAATGCTACTTTGAAGATTAAAACAAAAGGCGGGTATGGAAAAATTTCTCGCTTGTCGACGAGGGGGGCTGGAGGGTTGGGCTAAAATCCACGTGGACACACATTTCCCTAAATCTGCGTAAAAGATATCAAAAGAGTGGACCTGTCTTCCATAATTTATAAGCTATTGAAAGCTAGCGGTTATACTATTAGAATGTAAAGTGATTTTTTACTCAGTTACTGTATTTATTTATATTTATTTAATGATAACAAATATTTCCAGAGGTATATTCAAAGATCTCAAATGACTGTAAAAGATTTAAAGAATAAACATACTTAGGCACGTTTATAGTAATATTTCCTGACCTTTTTTCTCCTTCAACAGATAGCTGAATGAACGTTTTTTTTTAGTATCTTTGGACATCAAATGGAGCTAGTCCAAAACACCGAATTTTAGGTCCGGATATTAAAAAATTTCTTCAGACTTTTAATTATTTTAGGGGTTGAAAACGATGGTGTTCCGGAAGAGATACCGGGATGAAACTTTTTTAGTATCTGTTGACATCAAATCCATTGAAAACCAGGTTGTTCCGGAATAGGTAGCGGAATTAAACCTTTTTAAGTATCCTTGGACAATGGAACCATTCTGAAGCATAAAATTTGAGGTCCGGTTGTTGTATCATTAATTATTATTTTTTTTATTTTTAGGGGTTGAAAAGGGGCGTGTTCCGGACGAGATAGGGGGGCTGTACCTTCTGGATTTAATTTTGGCATCAAAGAATCTTATAATCAACACTGACATTTTAGGTCTAGACGTTCTGTCATTTTTTATGATTTTTTCGATTCTTAGGGGTTGAAGTGGGGTGTGTTCCGAAGGTGATAGTGGTTGAAACTTTTTTTGTTATCGTGGTACACCAAATTGAACCATTTGAAACCATCAAATTTTAGGTCTGGATGTTGTATCATTTATTATTTTTTTAATTTTTAGGGGTTGAAATAGGGTATGTTCCGCAAGACATAGGGTTGCGGTATACTCAGAATTTAATTTGGGCATCAAACAATCTTATCATCAATACTAACCTTTTAGGTCAAGACGTTATGTCCTTTTTTATGATCGTCGTCAAAATTCCAAGACAACAAAGACAATGACGACCACGACAGACGGATTGACACCATTGTGAAACCTGTTTTTTGTAGGGGGTCTCGAAACATGAAGGTGTAATGAAATTCCTAATAGTCAATTTTCACAAAAAAACTAATACCTTCTCACTATGATGCCGATGCTAAAATTTAATAAGGCGTTGCAACAGAATGGTGGACAGGATAATTGGAAATTTTGTAACTAACAGCACGTAAAATTGAAGAATTTTGTTTCAATTTGGCAGGAACAACTTTCAAATAGAAAGATTAGTCATTCCAGTTTCAAAATTTGTACTGAATGCCCTAATAATAGAATAACTATATTGAAACAGCGAAAAATTGAATAATTTTTGTAAGTCTTAATAACTGAATAATTTTCCATCCTGTTTTTCAGAGCAACAATCTCTGAATTTCCAAATATTAATATCGGCTAATTACAAAATTAAAGCTTCGAGCTTCCTATTTTTTATATGAGAGAGGAAACTTGTAGTTTTGTTACTTGAAATAAAATGAAATAAATAAAAAATAACGAATTTTTCTAATACCTTGTTCAAGGAAAAAATGTTTAAAATAAAAATTTATTGTTAAAAATTTCGATTAGAAAAAGTAAAATGTTGAAATCTTATAATTAAATATAATTATTAATTATCTAGATTCTTATCCGATCGAATTAAAGCGAAAGATGGAAAATTGTCATTTTTTTATATGAAAGTTACGCAATTGTTGGTCTCCTTTGACGCTTAAAATAGGTGAAGGTGAACGTGCCGAGATTCATAAAATAAAAATTTTATCACTTATCATTACATAATGTTTGGAGAAGTCTAACTACACAAGCAATATAATTCTTTTTTCAGGTTTATAACCTTTTTGTAACGTGGTGATGGTCGAGTTGAATTTGGAAACGTCAGCGATTGTGGGTTAACAAATCAAAATTTGTGACCGGCGAGCAATTCTAAACCGAAAAAGAAAAAAACCTTTTTTTGGCAAAGAAATTTAAAACAATAGATGGCGTTAAAAAAGTAAAAGGCGTAATCAGTATTGCAAGAGAAAGCAATACTTGTATTAGGCATGGTTATAGATAAGGCTAAAATACGAGAATATATTCAGAAATAAGGTTTAAATTAATTTAATTTAATAGTTATTACATATTTTTTAAACATACATCCCTATGCAAAGTTGTCAAATTTTAAATTTTTTTTCTGAATAAAACTTGTAATAAACCGGAAAGTCTTTTACGATTAGTATGTAAGACTAGCATAATAAACTCTGAAAGTTCTCTGCTAGTTGTTTCCTCATTTCCAAAATTTTAACTTTGTCCAATCAGATATAAGGATAAAGTGCAAAAGGAGAACAATTTTGGAATTAGTGGGGGAATTCAACCAGCGCTAATTCCAACGCCAGGTTTTGTATCCAAAGTATTTCCTTCGCAAGTTTGTTTATTAAGCCGGACTTATCTGTTTCATTTGGTTTTTATTTTTTTGATAATTCCGCTTTTTTGGTTTAAGTTAGAGATAATTTGGTCGTGATTACCTCGAGGATTCTGCTTCTGCTTAGACTTTTCTTCTTCTGAGGAACTTATTGGTTCAGTATCAAATCCTAAAAAAGTTGAATCTCTTTGGATTCGGAAAATTCTTGAAATTGCATGGGCCGCTTTGTTTTTCTTTTCCCTTTTTATAATCAATTTCTTGTTGATATTTTCCTAAACTGAATCTCCAATGTAGAATTCTTAATGATGAATCTTTTACGCTCATCGAAAATTTTCTTTCTAGACAGTCAGTTTTTATTTTCTATTTTGGTTAGGTCTTATAAAGTCGCATTTATCTGGTTTTTATTTTAATCCAGTATGATCATGTTTTTGTTATGTTCTTCGATTCTACAGCCTGATACAAAAATCTCATCTAAATATACAAAAAAAAAATTGTTTATCATTATCTGAAATGTGGCAGGGGAATTTTTTGGTCTGAAAGGCATATGAACGTATTCAAAACATCCTTTAGGTTTTTAGAGCGCAGTCTATTTTTTCAATCAATGTCCATTTGAGTCCAAGTGATCCATGATGTCATCAATTAAGGGTAAGGGGTATGCGGCTTGTTCCATCTTTTAATTTATTATTTTTTTTAATAAATGACAATGCGCCATTTTTTTTTAATAAAGCCTCAATTTTTTGATACAACCCATATCGGGGCATTTGAGGGGCGAATTTAAATTGCGCAGTATTTTTTTATCATTTCATTAACTTGAATGGAGCTTTCAGCCTTGTGACATTCTGGAGGCTTGTAGGATTAAACACCGATTATTTTATTGTATTTTAGAAGAATTTTTCTGATATGTTTGTGCATGGAAGTGGGTCGCATGGTAACGTGTACATATGATGATGGTAGTTTTACTTTAGCAGACGCTAGGTACCTCTATGCGTCTTTTCCAAATCCAATTTTCCTCTACGGTCTTTTCCAAAAGCACGAATCCGCTTTTGGTCAAAAAGGAATTTTTTTTAAACCTTTGAATTCCCAGAATAATACGGCTAAGAGATATAGGGCACTGACAATTATCCGTAGACGCAAACGTAGATTCTGGAACTGTTTGTAGAAAAGAACCAGTCTATCAATTTATCTGTTCTAGGATTTTTACTATGTAAAGGGGACCCCTCAACAAAACATTAACATTAAAAACATTGTATGTGAGATTGAAACTAACACATCTACCTTACCGACTGAGGTGACCCAGAACCGGCATAGGCACACTACTTGTCTATTTATGTACGTTTCTTTCTTCACTATCTTATTGAATTTTATAAAGTCGGTAAAAAGTTAGTTATCTGCGTCAAAATTCCTAACCACAAACACTTGGTTACACCATTCGCTATTACTATGACTCATGATTTCCTCAGCCTCGAGCCTTTCGGCGGATTCTCTTAATCATTCTTCAGCCTTGGGAGAAAGTCGCCACTAAGATTTTCAGAATAGAGAATGACCTTGAAACTATATACACCAGCAAATTCCATACGATTACCTAAATGTGTAAGCTTGCATGTTAAGTTCATTAGCTTGACATTTATAGTTATAGCATCTACAAAAACTGTAAAAAAAACGAAAATGGAAATGCCAATATGACGATATATGAATGAGTTATTTTGAATATTTTTCCAAATTATTAATATTCATTCATAAAAAATGAAGAAAATATATTATTATTGAAAAAAGGGTAAAATAACCGCCGCAGGATTCCACTGCTCGGAGCAACTGCCATTTAAAACTGACACCAGCTTCCAGTACAGCCGTGGTAAATCACACCTTTGGCCACACCCCATGACCGTGAGATGGGCGGACGTATATAATAAAAAGTAATTTAACAATTCTAACGTTAAATCGAATATTTGTCATTCAATTTTTTTTAATTTTACAGAACAAGAGTTTGATCAAGAATCTTTTCAATGTTTACTAGAACATATAATAAAAAGAATTTGACCAAAAGCTGGTCCCCAGGAAAAATTTTGGTCCCAATGGAATTTTTTGATGATATTTACAGGATTTATTGTGTGTAGTGAATTAACGACTCAAAACGATGGTTTCAGTGTAAATTAAGAGAAGAATCTTTTAATAGTTCATCTTGTGAATCCCTTTTTTTAAATTGATACAGCGAAATTGAACGTTAAAACAACTACTCCGATGGTTGCACTTCTCGATCTTCTTTTAAATTTTACCATAAAACCCAAACGTCTCTAAATTTTATCACTGCTTATCACGAAGGTTTTCTCACGGGGCAAAGATTCAAAATATTACGTCCCATCTCATTTAGATAAAAACTTGAAAATGAAAACTGAAACGCAGACAATGGACTTTGGTGACCTAGAAAACGCGTGGTAGAAGCTAGTTTTGTTTTGCCATACGTGGCGCGTAAATGACTGTTTTTCCTCGAGGTCCACATACTAAAGAACAATGCTCTCTTCAAATGCTTTGAATGAGGAGCTCCCCCACTTTACAGGCATGGAATCACTTGGTACGGCTCATCTCCAACGGACCGAAAACGGGTCTTTTCGCTCGGCTGTTGGACCAAATAAATTTATTTTGTCAGTTTAATATAAAATTTCGTATTAGACGAATAAAAACTTTATTAATATTTTGCAATAACAAACAAAGCTTGGATGCAAAGCTGGAGAAAAGCAACAAAATTTGGAAATCAAAGGGCTGCTCATAAAACCTTATTGTCTTCGTGGTGAGTGAAGAGCAAATCGTAGAAAGGTACGCCTTCGTCCACGGTATTAGACGTCTTTGTATTTCGCCACTTGCAGTTATCGATACGGTCTTTAAGAGCTTATATGCTCTGCAGCCTCAATATCCTAGAGAGGCACAGTTGTCTTTGGTTGACATTCAAAACCGAATTTATGGTATCAAATGCGAGTCCACCGAAAAATGCCTCTTTGATTTTTATGCCCTGGCAAATACTCTTTAAATTATTTCGAAGAGCATTTCTTCCATCAGAATTTCATAAATGGTAAACTTGGAGAATATAATTTTAATATATATATATATATATATATATATATATCTTGTTATTTACGATTCCATTGACAGCAATGGGGGAAGAGGTCGAACAAGAGTGGTTAGGTAAAAAATAGGGGCTGATCAGTAAACTACGATAGGTACGGTCCCCTAGACTTTTTAGAGCCAAGAGAAACTGAGTATGGGCCATATGTCGCAGGGTACGCAGGGCATGAACGTTCAAGACGTTACTAAGGCGCAAGTCTTAGCCCGGCCCATGATACGAGAAACCAATACGTCACAACGAGCGGACAGGGACAAGATGGAACGTATCTGGACTCATGACTCCGTCTGAAGTTCACCCGGAAACTACTACGAGTCACGAGTGAGCTTAGATGGGTGAGGCCCCATGTGAACCCTCAGAAAACAAAGCGATGGAATGATGGAAGGTTAGTGTAAACAAACAAAGGGGCTCAGGCGTAGAAAACGTTACTAATAATGCCCTTCCTTTTAAACGATATTTCGTGGCACTGAGTCCGAGCAAAAAGAATATTTCTGTGGCCGCTATCACGCCGGCATTAGCTTATAGCAAAACTACACAGGGATAACCGTACAAAGTGACGAGGCCCCGACTAAAAAGAATATTTATGTGGCCGCTATCACCCCGAAATTAGCTGATATCGAAACCACACTGACCTTTCAGAGCTGGCCAACCTGATTAGACTCTCATCGGAGCCATTAGCTCAGGATTGACCCTATTAAAGGAAGGGCAACTAATGGAACAGAGCAGGCTCGAGAGGACAGAGGGCTTACCTTGTGAGTCCTTACGATTACTCGAATTGGTAATAGCCTTAAGGTCGTTGCTATAATCAATGGCGATGCATTCCGTTGGGTATGGACTTCATTTACATATTCGGAATCGTACACGATGGCAGTAAACAAAACTGTTTTATAGCGGAAGACCCAGAAATGGTCCATATCTATACCGAGGAGGGTACCTACCTGAAATAAGGGGAGGAGGGACGAAAATCCGGCAATATAAGACAATATAAGATGTTAAAAAATATGCAAGATGAGGTAACCCGAAGGTTGGCCGAGGGAATTGTAGAGCAATAGAAAAGCCGATGGCCCAGTACGGTAGTAATGGTCTCCAGAAAATCGCTTAAAATTATGTTTACAGTTTCTGAAATGGGTATTTTTTTCCAGTTGACACGCATTCCTTTTGGACTGTCAGGAGCCCCTGTGCTTGATAGGCCGGTTACGGAAGGCCGGAATGACTATCAACACAAAGAAGTGTGAATTCGCGATAGTGAAAGTACCTTATCTTGGGTTCCTCATCAATTAATAGGGTTTTCCGGTCAATGCGAACAAGGACTAGCCCCTTTTCTCATACCCAGCCCCAGGAAAGATAAAAAAACTTAGAGAGTTATTGGGCATCCCGTCCTGAAACCGTCGTTTTATACCGTATTTCGCCATTGAAACGGAACCCGTGAATAAACTACTTATACTGAATGTCGCCTGGGAGTGGGCAGCCGAAGAGGAAAGCACGCTCGATAAGATCCATACCTACGCGGGCGAATTTTAGTCTTGAAGCAGTTTAAGCGCAGATTCAGGATAGCCTTAGGAGAGTGACCGCTTTCGCGAGCAAGACAATGTCAGACTCGGAGAGAAAGTATTCGGTCAGGAAAAAGGAATATTTAGCGATGTTTGCAATAACTTAATGATTTAAGGGCCCGACTGGTGTGATGGTCACTTGAGCTCCTGGAATATGATTTTGAAGTCATATACCGGAACGGAGCTTTTAACCACGTGCCTGATGCTCTTTCTCCTATGTACGAGAAGGAAGCAGCAATCTCTAAAGCCGCCATGGAGCAGCTGGAGGACACGTGGTATCGTAAATGACAGCGCGAGATGGAAGAGATCCCAAACAAAATCCATGCGTGGAAGATCGTTGAGGGAATACCTAGAGGCGTAGAAGTTGATGGTATAAGCCGAAAAAAGACAAGAAGTCTTCGACGAGGTGCCCAATAATCTACAAGCCGCATATCTGGGAATCGAGAAGACATACCGGAGAGCCTCGGTACAGTATTACTGTCCGTGGCCAAAACCTCCGCGAGTATTCGATTGTTTACTGGGATTTGATGATCTTGAAACTAAATAGGTAGAATTGGCACGCATGAGACGTGTAAACGTCAAAAAAATTAACAAGGCCTTTGAGCAAAACATATTGAACCGATGGGGTGCACCGGCGGTTATCGTATTGTAACGGAACAAAATACGTTAACCAAGCGTTTCAAGGGTTCACCGAAACATACGGAATCCGGCACTCGTTTAATCCGGGTATGATCCGCAGGCAAACCCTGTGGAATGAATCAATCGAGTCCCAAAAACAATATTTAAATCTAGGTAGGAAACCGAATCCTTACAATAGCCTACGTTGAAGGGTTGGAGAACCAATAGAATTGCCCCCGCCATAGGGATACACGGTCATGAGCAAAGCCCAGGTAACAAAAGGGGTATTGGATAATGATTAAAATAGAGGAGAATTATGACCTCGAGAAATTTCTGCTTCCCCCAACTGCAGCGGATACCTTTGAGAGGATCAAGGCAGGAGCTGCCGGATGCCATTTCTGCTCCGGCAGCCATGTTCTACAAACCAAGTTTGGCTACCGAAACTGTCGGCCAGGTAATGGCAACACGGCGCAGCAGTTTTACTACTACTTTACTTACTACTCAACCAGTCCTGCAACACCACGTGGTTAAGGGATCATGCACTGGTTAGAGAAGCGAGGCGGCTATTAGAAGTCGCAGCAGTTCACCAGGTGGAACTAGTTCGTACGACAGACGCTAATACGGACACTTACATTGGTGGAAGTCACCAGTTGGATCTCTTGCGTTCCTTTAAGCCACTCAACGGATGTTACACAAGAAATTCACAAGGCCCGGTGGAAAGTGGCTAAACGAAGACGTAGCCTGGTAAGTAAAGGCAGTTGGCACTGTATCGTGGTGTTGACTGTGGTGACATTTGGATGAGTCATATACTAGACACGGCCATTAGAGTAATGAGCGTTAAAAGAAGGAAATAAAAATGGAAAATAACAATGATGTAGCCTTAGCCAAATTGGTGGAAGGTAAGTGGTTTGATTTTCGCCGCTTCTAAGTGCCTGCCCTGGCTCGACACTGGATCCCCGTGGGTGGCAAAATTGCTTGGTGTAGTTTTAAACATTAGAAGAGTTAAGGCCATATTGAATACCTTGGAAATTTCTGACGTGAGTTCCCACCGCCCATACCTTGCTTAATATTGAACTGTTTAACCTGCTAGTTGAGACTCGGACGTCTTTATCCAGGCTAGAATAGGGATATTACGATCTGGCGCCTTTTATAAAAATCTACGACCTTCGAGGTTGTTGGTTTCGTGATCAAGGAAAGCAAGTGGCAGCCATATTATAGCCTGGTTTCCAGCCTGGGTCATCGCCGGCCAGGACGTGGTTAACTGATAAGCAAACGCAGTAATTTGGAAAACTTGGCATCAAATTTTGTGGTTTACTATGAGGACTAAAATGTAATTCTCTCAGTTACAAACAAAATTTTAACCCGCAATTAAATATTAAAACAATGTAGTTATACTAGAAGAGTACGGGCACAGCTACGTAGTTCCAGCTTCCGACGGCAGACGACGCTGTCAGTAACTGATCGGTCATTAAGGTAGATCACTGCTATGGAAAAATGGCCAAGCCTGCAAGGTGGGTCCCCGTTTTACCATGTAGTTCAAGCTGGAGCCGGAAGATGGCGCCACTGTCTTACCGGATATTTAGTTCACGCTGGAGCCGGCAGATGACGGCACTGCTTTACCAGTTCAAGTTGTGGCCGCAAGATGGCGCTCGTGGAGTGGGATTCGCCAGAGTTCAAAAAAGATCTAGGCGTTTCTCGAAGTTTCTGGAAAGTTCGACCTTAAATTACCATTTTTGTTTTCTTTGACCGAATATCCTCGAAATTCGCATCGTGAACAGCTTATGACGTTTATTTCTCCCAGGTTTGTTCCTTTTTTATGAATAAATTTTGGTTTAACTCGCAACAATATTTTTATTCATTTGCAGATCTTTCTTCAAATTATTATCAGGGCAATCTCTATTTTTTAGTACTAATTTCCAATCTGTCGATCACTAATTAAGTCAACAAATCGAATTAGAATGTTAGGATTAAAGAATCGCTACAGCATATTTTTCATATCTTTGCTAAGATTATAACTCATATCTTTGCTAAGATAATGGTTCATATCTGTGGTAAGATAATGGTTCATATCTGTGCTAAGATAATAACTCGTATCTGTTCTAAGATAATCGTTCATACCTGTGCTAGGATATTAAAGCCGATAAGTGCTCACTGGTAACATATGACACCATCATAAAGTCAGTTAAATTTGTGGAAAGTTAAAAATTGGCAGCAAATTTAAATCTATGCAAGTTTCAAAACTTGAAAAAACAATTTGCCCACCTGTTTTAAAGGTTAGAAATTGTAGGATAGTCAACCGGGTGACCCGTGGAAAATGTATTTTGCGACCTTTCTTGTCTGGATGGCTGTATACATTAGAGAAAACAAATAAACTGAACATAATTTTCACTTATTTTTCATATCTGTGCTGAGAGAATGGTTCAAATCCGTGCTAAGATAATGCTTCATATCTGTGCTAAAATAATAACTCATATCTGGACTAAGATTATGGTTCATATCTGTGCTAGCATACTACAGTCGATAAGTGCTCTCTCGTAACAGATGGCCCCACCATAAAGTCAGTTAAATTTGAGGGGAAATAAAAATTGGCGGGAAATTTAAATGCGAACAAGATTCGAAACTTTAAAAAACAATTTTCCCGCGTTCTTTAAACGTTAGAAATGTTACTTTAGTCAACCGGATGACCCATCGCGAATGTATTTTGCGACGCTTCTTGTCGGGATGGCTGTATATATCAGACAAGATAAGTTAAATGAACATATTTTGCTGATGGAGGAATTACTCAGATAGAAAACGCCTGAGCGACTGCCACTCACCCTGCACAACTCTTTTTACCTCTACTTGCGGCACGGTGCAAATTCTCGGAAGGTCTATATCAGGTGGCCCCATATTCAGGGTTCACTGTACTTGTACTTATGGTGGTAGAGGTGGTGGTGGAGGTGATGGTGGAGGGGATGCCTTGTTGCTATAAATAGACTATAAAACATGGATATCAGGTAGCATATGAATACTCTACGTCAAATTGTTAAAACAAGTAATGCAATGCGACGGGAGCATCGAATGCTGAAAAGGACTAAATCCTACAATGAAAGTGTGTTAAATTAAACTTCCAAGCCTATAGTGACACCACTGCAAAGATTAGTAGACATTACAAAAGATTCTAATAATGAAAAAGTGTTGCCCTAACCAAAGTCTGAAATAAATCCAAGGCCGCTTAAAATAAACGATGAAGTCCAAAACAATTTTACCTGAAGAAGAAATAGAACAAGAGGATGATGATGTGAACGCATCATTTGTGACAGCCGATGATGAAGATAAAGAAGATGATTTAAGGCCGTTAGATACAACCATGGTTGAAGAAGATACTGCAACAGAGCCTGCTGATAATTATCAGTGGCTGACAAGCAAGATCCTCAGGATGCTTAGTCGGAATTGCAAACAATATTTGGACATGGTGTACGGTTTACGAAGAGTAGACAATGCTCTTATGATTGCTGATACTCCTGTCCATTTTGATAATCAATTCTTCTACTTGGGTGATAAAAAGTACTTGAAAACTGTTGGCCTTCTCTAATTACTATTTAGACAGGCACCTGAGGAGTTTTAAATAAGCTCGAGCGACCTAAATAACTATAAAGAAATCCTCATCAAGACAAACGCTCACAAGAGGAATTACAGTCCCTCTGAAACTATTCGTATTAGCAATAATACAAAGTATAAGCAAATAATTTCAAACTTGTTTCCACGCAAACGATGCTCTGAAGATGGTGGTTCTCTATCTCAAGGTGAGACATCGAGAAAAAGCCTAGCAACAAACTATCTCTTCTATGCCGATCCTATGGCGCTCTTTGATAGTCTTCGTTTGCTTCTGACCTTGTAAACTGCAGGCTATGTGAATTATACCAATAAAATCCTCTTTATTATTCAGGAATTACGTAAGGCAGGTTTCATATACATGCCCTAAGTACATGAAGGAACCCGGCAACTCCCTGAAACGGGGAT
>JAWWLR010000054.1:11512859-11528196 GCA_035041075.1 Acraspis erinacei
TAAGCTTTTAAAAATAGGATAACATACCTCATGTTTTTTTCAATATTCTATAATATGTAGGAAGAATTTGAGAATGGAGAAATTGAAACTCCAAGTGTTACTTTTTAGTATTAGCTCGCTCGCTACAACGTGCGCGACGAATGATGAAAATTCGTAACACTTGGAGTTTTCATTTTTCCATTCTCATATTTTCCTGCATATTTGAGAATCTTGTACAACAATTTTAAGGTAAAAAAACGGGGAACAAATGTTCCAAGCTCAAAATAAAGAAAATTATTTATAGAAATGCATTATATTGTTATGAAAAAAAAGTTATGTTATCCTATTTTGCAAAGCTTTTGTATGAATGTGTATTTTCCGTACAAGAATAATTTTTTTTATTCAAAACCTCTTTCACAGTGAGCGATTGAAAACAAATGATTTTTCCCGATTACCAAAATCATATCTCGAAACTTTCGAGTAGCATATTGAAATATAAAAATATGTGTCGAATATTCTGGAACACGAAACACGAAAAAAATGTTTTGCAGAAAAAAGTAATTTGATTGTAAATATCCCATGTAATGACCCGTATAATTCTGGATAAATTTTATTGTTGTTGAAAATTTGCACAGTATTTAAAAAAAAAAATAAGAAAAAAGTTCTGAAAAATCGAATTTTTAATTGTAGAAAACAAGTAAATAAAATAAATTTCGATATAAAACGCTGCTGAATTGAATCCTGCAAAATTGGTTTGAACATTTTTTTTTATGTAGATTCGAAGAAAATTTATGGACAACATTTTTTTTCCTTTCAAAGCGCACGTGTTTTTTAATTTATCTTTACACAATTATTGTTCTTTTAAATTAAAAAAATAATTTAAACATTCTTTTGATTAAAATATTTAATTATTGTATTTTTAATAAATAAATAATATTGATCGAAAATTCATTTGTTCATGTTTTAATTCGGGAATTCCATAATTCGGGAATTTTTTACTTTGGACATTTTCTATAAGGAATTTTCTAATTCGAGTGTCTTAATTGTCTCAATATCTTCCAGATTCTTTTCCAATTTTGTAAATCTTTTGAAATATTTTTAAACATTATCTTTGAGTTATGTACTTTTTTCGAAATAAAAAATCATTTTAAATCTTCCTAGAAATCTTTAAAAAAATTTTTTTTTAATTTCAATAAGATCGTTAGCCTAGCTCAATTTAGAACTTTCCTTTTTTGTTTGAAATATTAAGTTTTTGATTCTAACTCCAGGGACAATCATTTTATTCTTTGAAAGATTTTTTACATATGTCGTTGATAATTTTTTATTTTAAGCAATGTATGTAAAAATTATGCTATTTTTATTTTTATAAACAATATTTTTCTTTTATAAAATTGTAAAAATAAAAGCATTTCGAAGAGTTTTTTTCTTTCAGGGAATAAAATAAGTTCTAGGTCGACCAAGGTTAGTTTTCTTTACAAAATTTGGGTTACGTCTAATTTTTTGCAGTTGTTTTTACTATAGTTCAATTTAGGTTTGTATCTTTGGGCGAAGAAATCCGTTCTATAGTTTGACAAACATTCTTTATAAATCAATATTTTGGACATAAAATTATCCTGAGTGACCTTTAATTATAATTTTATAAATGTGTAAAACCCATATTTTCATGTTTTCTATGAAAAACACAATCCATGAGTGACAGAAAGAAATTTGTGGGAGTATCAATGTATATCAAATAATAAATAAAACTTGAAAATCCAGCCTCTTAAATAGCTTTTTAAACTAATCAGTTGTTCATTTCTTTTAAGCACTCCTAATTTTTAATAGTCCTACTTTCCCATTTATCTGAAGTTATATGATTTTGATTGTTCTAAAATAACGATAAAAGTATTAAAACTTTAAAAGTTGTTCACATCTAATCCTGCAACTGTCTAAATGTAACGCGTTAACGTTACCGTAACTGCCTAAAAATTTGTAACGCGTTACCGTTACTTTTGTTAAAGTAACACGTTACCGTTACCTTTACTGAAAGAAAGTAACGCGTTACCTTGCAATTACTCTTTTTAATTAAATATTTAATATATTATTTGAATGTGAAAAAGAATCTTAAGAATTTGGTACATTTCATTGAAAATTTTAATAAAAATGAATATTATATTTACAGTTAGGTAAAATAATTTAAAAAGGACTTAATTTGTCTATAAGATATTTTTATTTAAACTGTTATTAAGTTTAGAAATCTATGCTGCAGTCTACGTAAGGCTTTCCATAAAACCTCATATTTTTTAAATAGTACCAATTTCTCGAAAATTTCATCGCTTATGCAATGTATTTTGTCTAAAAGTATCAATCCGGCTGTGTAGAACATTAGGTTGGTCCAAAAATGCATTGGAAATTTTTTTTTCGTATTTTTATGAATACCGCAGGAAAAAATATGTTTTTTATATTTTATTCAGAATCTTCAATATTAGCTAAATAAAGTTGGAATTCAACATTTCTCTTCACAATTAGTCAAAGAATATAAATAAAATATCACACATTAAATATCAACCCAAAAGTGTGTTTGATAGGATCCCGAAAAAACCCCATAAATGAAAAAATTGATTTTGCGAAATTTCGACGCTAATTATAATTTTTTTTGTTTTTTTCAATTAAAATTTTTCTGTTACATAAAAAGCCATTTTACACTTATAATGAGATCTTTGACTAAATTGTTTAAACAATCTATTATTGTCCTTAGCAATTTTATGATCGAATCGAGTTTGAAATTTTCGATCTATTATTATTTTTAGGCTCAGTATGGATTAAACTTTGATTTTCTAATAAGCTTTTCACTTAGATTTATTTCCTCCGCTGTTACAATTATTAATTAAAATAGAGACGTTAATTAAATTTAGAATTATATCACGCCATGTCCTTTTTTGCATTGCTATACGTGAAAAATGCCAACTTCGTTGTGCATATTTTGTATAGGTAAAATAATTTTTATTTCACGAATAATAATTTTAAATAAGATATTTAAGCTTTAAGGTAAGCATCGGAATATTACTGAAAAGTCAAGAATTTCCGGATAACTCATTTAATTCGAGGTATTCAATACACTGGAATTATGCAAGCTATCATTCTGTTAAACTTTTTACTCAAAAATTTCATTATGAATAGTTTATTTATAAAAATTTTTTGGATATGGCTTACTATAATTCTGACCAAAAATGAATGTTTTGAATTTCCTATTACGCCATGTCCAAAGTCAACTTTCCACATCAGCTAAAATCAATTAATAATAGTATTAAAATTTGTGCTAATAAGTTCTTGATCATGCGTTATTTTGGACCGATAACCTTATTTCGACATTTGACAACGTTTTTGTAGAGTATATTATGGTTAAAGTTTGAACGTCATTTTCTCATTTCGATAGGTGAGGGATATGGCGTACTTTAGGGCTACCATATATTAAAAGAAACGATTAGTTTATATTTTTGCACCCAACTTTAATTCGATGGTCTGTCATCGATTTTTGATGCCAATCGAATATATAGAACCACCACGAACCACGCGATCTCCTTGCTTATAGTCCATATAATAATAAAATATAAAACAGAATTGACCAATCACACTCATTTCTTCACTCTGACGGTAGCTGCGATTGGTGAATCCTGTCCTGTATCCAATTCCGTGCAATCATGGTCAGTGATGCCAATGTGGGCGCCTTTTGCTACTGCGCTTGCGTTAAAGCCGCGCACTGGTTGGCCGCAGTTGGCGCGCAATTAAAAATTGGAATTAGAAAAAATTCTGGTAATGTGAACATAGCACTGCGCATATACCTATCAAATATCATATCGAACTGTTCAGGAGATCGTTTGTTCTCAGCCTTCAGTAGAGTAAAACACAATTTGCGATTGATTGTGTATGGAGACAGATTAAATTATCCTGCAGTTCTCTTCATTGAAGCTTCTTTTCTGCAAATAATAGACTATGAAAATATTATTACGGAGTTTGCAGAAAAAAGTGCGACGAGTATTGTTGTAATCGGTGCATTAAGAAATGTATTGTTAAAATTGTTTTAACAAAGAAATAAAGTTGTGATATAAGTATCTTTACAATTTTATAGTTTTTGTACGTGTTCAAGGAACCTTTTTTTTTACTTAGTGCATTCCATCTTAGGGAAATTAGCATTGACAAAGGGCGGCCTTTGTATTGCGTAGCCTAGGACGGCGTTAAAGGTAAATACGGCACTGAACTGAGTATATGCTCAAACAATTAATCAACAGATAGGTGCGACGACTATACGACGCATCTCGCTCGGCTCGCTCCATTCATTTGTGATGTCATAATTCTATGAAGTTAGCTATAGCTGTTCAGAGGTCTAAAATCTAGACCTTGAGGGGCTAAAGCAAGGTTAATTACCTTCTTCTTTAGACCCCAAATCTGGCTGCCTCAGGTAGAAGACGAAGTGGGGCTTGGTTTTAATACAAAAGACTAAGGGTTAGCCATAATTGTGTCTTGTTTTAAATTAAAGACTCTTAATGGCTCTTTATAAGGCATAAGTATTTTAAAATTTTAGACATCAGCTTAATTTGTGGCAAAAATAAAAACAAGATCATCATAGGAGTAAGACTTCTTTTTTTCTGTGTAGCATTTCGCATAAGAACATCTACATACTTACGAAATTTTTCACACATTGAGTGGCTGTAAAGGAAACTATATGCATACTTGGTCCAGGACCATAATCAATAATATCCGGCTGCATTTTCTTGTTAGAAAAATTTATGATCACAGATGATTCTGACTTTATATGCCTACTTGGTCCAGGATCACCATCAACAATATCAGGCTGCGTTTTCTTGTTAGAAAAACTTGTGTTCACAGCAGACAATTCTGACGATGATGGACGCCACTTTCTCTTCTTAGAAGGAGAAATGATAGTCAAAGATCTTTCTGAATCTATATGCCTACTTGGCCCAGTATCACAATCATTAAAATAAGCTTGCTCTGTCTGTTTTGTAAAAAAGTAGTGCGAGATTCAGCGACAGATTCTTCAATTTCACATTGTATGTCAGAGTTTTTGAGATTGGTGGCTCCTAATAAACGTGAGAAAAATTTATAAGAAAATCACACCATAGCAATAAATAAGGAAAAGAAATGGATAATTTTCCTCTATTTCTTATCATGAAAATTCTGGTTACATAAATTTTAAAATATATATTTTATAATTTAAATGTTTATACACAGGTTATAATTTTGTTAATTATATGAAAATCCCAATCAAGATAAATTTTATTAAAAAAAAAGAAAACTGAAACGATTGATAAAGAAAGGCTAATATTTAAGAGTGACAGTCAGTCCAGTGGTATGCACATTGTTAAGTTTTCACAAGTGAGTTACTGACATATTTGATGACATGTTCAAAAAATCTTTATCATCTCTTATCACTCTATATACTTTCAATTAAAAATCCCTACACCCGTGTCGAAAATTTGAGGGGGCTCCCGTAAAGTTCGGAATGGGTTGCCCTCAAGCCTTGTGGGACCCATGAGGGCCATCCAAGCGCAGCCACTCATGGAAAATACATGCTAATCCATAGGGGTCAAACATCGGCTTCCCTCATGGAGCCCTCATGGTTGCCATGGGGGAGCCCTCATGATTTTTTGGCCAGTGCTGACACTCGTATTGACTTATATCTGGGATGATAATGCTATTCTGTACTGGAATGCAAGTACTGGCCCAGTTCTGGATATCGCTACTGGCGCAATACTGCTCCAATAGGCAAATAAAAAAGGGCGCCATATTGTGCCAGCACGAACTAGTAGAACCGTACTCCTATACTCTTACAATATGGCAAAGAAGTTAATTAACCCTCAAATGCTAGAACCTCGGAATTTGCCGTCCCAACTAGAACGGGTCCAGCAAACCTGACCAAATTTGAAAGTGGAATATCTCCGGTTTCAATAGACTGAGCTCCATTAACTTTTTTTTTTAAATCTTGGCATAAAGTCTCGATAAAATGAATATTGTAAAAATAGATGTGAAAATTGATTGCGTATAATAAATATTTTGCAAAAAATGAGAAGACTTTTTGGAACAAAACCCTCTAGTGAAACAAACTTCCTGGTCCCTGAGACACGTTCTTGCACTTGACGGTTAAAAAATAAAAATAAATATAAATATAAATAAAAATAATAATGTTACTGTTTAGAGTGAATATATATATTACATTTTTTAACATTATATTACAAATAAAATTTCTGCTGTAATAAATACAATAATTTTTAAATAAATAATTTAAATCGATCACAATTTGTCTTCATGTTATATTTCGTTATTTCCCATTATAGGCTACTTTACGATTTTTTACAATGACATGAAATGTAATTTTTTATGAAAATTTAAAGTTTTGAACGACGGAACTCATAAATTTGATCTTGAAATTTGACAATTTCAGGGTGGCCGCTGGACAGGGAAAATCGAGAAATGACCGGAAATTTTCTGAGACCGGGAAAAAACGGGAAATGACCGAGAATTTATTTCTTGACTGGGAATTTTACAACTTTTCAGAAGAAAAATCGTTCCAAGTTCGATATCAACAGTTTTTTAAATAATTAGTTTAATTGATATCTTTTTCAATTTGTTTGAAAAATTTTTCATTTTAGATTTAGATTTTTCATCGTATATTTTTAATTTAAAGAGTTTTAATGTGCAGTCTTGAAGACTTAAACATTTAAAAGTTTAGAGCGTTTGGTCTTGAATTTTGTCATAAAAAATCGTTTTACTTTATCAACTGTAAATATAAATAAATAAATAATTTTAAAGATGGATCTGTACTTTAATTATTAAAAACTGAGCAATGGTTGATTTGATAAATCGATCCGAAATACGTTCAAAGTTTAAGAATATCCAGATTGTAACTGTTTCAATTTGAAAGTATTAGTCATTAAAAAAATTTAAAGGTGCGATTGAAACTTTATAAACTATTTTCAGGTTAAAAATAATTTAAAAATGTGAAACTTAATTGTTTGACATAGAAAGCTTTGAATTTTTTAAATTTCGAATCGCATTTTAAAATGAATAGAAATTTTCGTACAATTTTTAGAAGATCCTAAGAATTAAAAAAAATCCTTGAAATCTTCCAGTGTCTTTTTTGCCAATTTTGGAAATCTCTTAAATACTTTTTAAACATTCTGTTAAAATAATTTTTCAAAATGAAAATTCATGTGGAATTTTCCTGTGAATATTAAAAAAATGTTTTTATTCTTTTTGAGCCTTTCAAAAATCTTAAAAAGCTTCTAAATTTGTTGTTTGAAATCTGCAGAAATCTACATTTTTTTAATTAGGCTGTGGATATTTACACCGAAATTTCGTTTGGACTAGCCGAATTTTGTCGGTACACACATTTCGTTTAAATTATTTGAAATCATTTCAAGTTCTAAGTTACTTTTTAATACCTGTAAAACTTCTAAATATCTCTTAAAATTACTCTATTTTTTTCTACAAATAATAAGTGTTCAATTTTTATTTCTAAATTCGAATTTAGGAAATTTTTTAAAATTCGCAGCACTTTCTAAAAGTTGTAGGGCGAATTCAGTTACTTTTAAAAGTTAATTAGAAATTCTGAAAAACTTTCAAAAATAATTTAAAATTTGCAAAAATTTAAAATAACTTCTACATTTCTCAAGATTTTGTAATAAAATTGTGAAGCTTTTCAAGGATGCTTAAAGTATTTAAAATCAAAATAATATAACTACTAGTTTAAGAACTTTTACGTTTAAATAAATTTACATTTTAAAATTATTAATTTTTTAGCCTAAAATAACTTAATAATATAATTTTGAAAATTTTTAAGGTTCAGTGATTTATTCTTTAAGTTAGGGTATTGCAAATTTTAACGTGTATTTATATTTTCGGATTTATTTTTTATTACTTGTACTTTTACTGTTTAGAATTGAGTTTGATTTTTTAAATTTTATCTGCCGTGAAAATAGTTTTTTGCGAACCGCGAAAAAACCGGGAAATGACCTGGAATCTTTTTGTTCGATTAAAACTGTCACCCTGCAATTTCGTAATAACAAAATGTTCTCAATTTTCGTGTAAAGTTTGGTTCTTAGGTACTTTAGACCATTTTACAACGTTTAAGATTGACATAAAATGTAATTTTTTCTGAACATTTACAATTTTATATGAAGATGCAACTTGGGACAGTTGTATTTATAGTTTTTAGAAATTTTAGAACGCATGAACCATATTTTTAAACAGTTCTTATATCCAAATTGTATACTTCTAAAAATAATGTATCTATTCTCTGTTTTTAACGGGATTTAGAAAAGATTTGAATATTTATATAAAAAACTCCCTTTTATTTTCCAATAAAAGAAAAAAATTATAATAATTGGATATGTAGGATATGAACTTAGCGTGCCCCCTGCGGTAGCCCCCATGGAACATCCATATTTTCTCCGCATCGGTCACCCAAGCGGTACTTTTTCCACACTGGAATAGATGATCAATTAATATTAATATTACACATTATAATATTATAATTTATTTTCCATCAAAGTAGATCACAAAAGTAAAATAAAAAAAAATAAGCAAATAAAACAAAATAAACAAAGACTTGACTACAGATGACGTGTTTTCACGTTAAGAAATATTTTTAGTTTATCTTACGACCCTGAATATCTTCAAATGATTTACAAATTCAACCTAAGCGCCGTCAAAAACCTCATTGGAGGAAATTCAATCTTCCCTATTTACGTCAGTGCCCGGATTGAGCATACTTACTTTCAATGGATTTTCAGCCTGAAAAAAAACTCAAACTTTTATAGTCACATTTGAAAATAAAATATTTTATCTGAATGAAAATTACAACTCGCTAAAGCCTAATTAAAATTAGCACCTGCATAATAAATAAATGTTGTCATCATATGCAATTTAAATGTTTCCTAATCAAACGTGCATTTTAAGATACCTCCGAGTTCAATTCTTTTAAAATTTCTTACAGCTCAATCCGCAAACCAATTTCTGCAGTTAGTTCTTTTATCAAACCTTCTGTCAAACCTCTAACTCTTCGCATTGTATATATTTTATGACCCAAAGAGAAAACATGCACATAGCGCCAAAAAATTATGGTCGGCACACCATGAATCATCCTTAGCAAAGTACCTTTCCACTGTGCACACGATTTTACACATTTACGAACGTTTTTAAAACTTGTGACACAGGCATCGTTCCTGAAACGTTTCAGAACATTCTCAAAGCGGTTTAAACATCATGTGCCCACTGGGTTGACCTTTTTTGTAAAAAGAGATTTGAAGCAAGGAATAAAAAACAAGGCACAAAATAACCTTAACAGAAATCATTCTCGATAATTAAATTCAAATAAGTGGACGAGATCACCATACTAGTGGTCTTGTAACCACGTTTTTACTTCTTCCATTTTATATATGTGAATAATGCTTCGTGAAATCTTTAATTGAAAAGTAAATAAAATGCATAGGTTAGAAACTATTTTTTTATTTAAAAGGTATTTAATTATTTCGATGTTGTACTTACCACTTTTCTTTATCTCAAAACACTCAATTCCACAAATTATTAAAAAATAAACTTATTGAAAGGCACGTGGCACGAAACATTAGCAACGCGCATTTTCCTTCGCGCATTTCTTCTTCCTCCACTCATATTCTCATTGTAAGAATATTTTGTCCCTGTGGTTTTAAGATACTCTTAAAGTAAGAATTACTCTTAGTTCATTAAGAATATTACTAAAAATATAGCTCTGGAATATGACACTCTTAATATTAGAATATCGTTTTTTCGGTGAAGCTAGTAATTCATTTGGTAAGGCTTATTATTTGAAGTTAATACGGTTTCTTAATCATTGCTTTGTAAATCAATACTTATTATTCATACTGAGGGAGTAGTAAAAAGAAAAACAAATCAACTAAAATTTTGCAACCAGGAAGATATATAAATTTCGTATTAAAGATTGTTTTATCTGACTCGTACTTTTTTATTCATTCGTAAAAAACAGCATTAAAAATAACTTCATACAATTTCGGACTCGGAAACTCGATCGATTTATCTTTATGACTTTTTTCGATAAAAAAAACGTTGCTGTTTGAAAGCCCTGCAAGATTATTATAACATACTTTTAAATTGTTTAAAAAAATCGAAACTTCAAATCTTGGTCACACAAAGAATAATGAAAAATCGAAAATTCTCGCAGTAAAACTGCGCAAGATAGGAAAAGAAAAATGAATTAGGTATAATTGTGAACTATAAAAAGATGTATAAGAAAAAAGCTATTCATCAAAAGAAGGCCTGCAAATATGTTTTTGATTATGGTTTGATAGGACGCGGAGTTTTTGTTTGAATCGCAAAAAACATTAGAAAGAAAAAAATAAAATTTTTAGAGAAACGACGAAAGTTATGAAAAACATGAATGCACAAAAGTGGCTCCTTTAAAACTAGTGAAAACTTATAGAAAATTGGCTATGAATAATTTTCGGATAGGAAGCGTAGTTTTTCTTTTAATCGTAAAAAATAACATTTAAGATTAAAAATTAAAATTTTTTTTAAAATGCCATAAGAACTCAAATGAAAATTGTTGAACTGTGAATCAAGCGCTCAGAAAATGAGAATAATGTGGATAGCGGTTTTTGAAGTTTAATTTGTCATGCAATAAAAAGATTGTGTGAAAATAATAGAATAATTGTAGGTCTGCCTGCAATAAAAGTAAGTGGAGTTATTACCAGAATTCGTTGTTTCTTTTTTATTTAAATATTTTCTCAAAACCTGGATTCGAACTTGGAAACTCGCAAAGTTATATTTACCGAACAAGTGTTTATCATTCATATCTTTAACCTAATTTTTAGTTTGAATTAAATTTTGGACATCTTAATCTTATCTGAATGTTCATTATTTCAAAATTAAATTGCACAAAATTAAAATGATGATTTTTATCGAGCGAAGTCGTTTAGTAACTGCTTTGGTAAGCTTTTATCACAATGTTAACTAGCAAACTGTCAATTAATTTAGTACGGCTTATTATTCAAGGTCAATAAGGCTTCTTAATCAGTACTTTTTAATTAACTACTTAAAATTCAGATTGAGGGAGTAGGTGTCAAGTTTTCGGAAAGTGTACACTTTTGTATACACTTCAATTTTTCCATTAATACTGCAAATATTAACCGATTTTCATGCATATTTTTTTCCATTTCTTCAAATTATATGAATAACCTAATTCTGCTAATTAATATTGAATCAAGCCATTGGTTCGTAATTTAAGTATTTGTAAGGTCTGCATCTCATAAAAATGAAAGGGTTGTTGGTTAGGAGCAATTAGATGCGATCCAGGGAGTCTGCCTCGTGAGATTTACAAGGTTCGATTATAGTGCTGCGAGAATCCACACACGGCTAACACTTAGCGTCACTACAATTTTTTCCTATTGCTCTATCTAATTTGATTATTAAACAAAATATAAACCTTTTATCGACAAACCGGCTGTGTCCAAGCCAAGAGAATAATATTTAGATGACGCATCTAAGAAATCAGATAAAATATTCAAAACCACGGCCAGAATCTTATATTCCTTTTTATAACCCTAATAAATCCCCTTAAGGGGCTTCCTCAGGCTTGAAAATTAGCCCATGTATTGATCTGCCAAGCTTTTCTCTTACGATTATGAATTTTTTGATTTTATATTTTAACCACAGAATATAAATGTTCAAGCGCTTAACTTACAAGAGCACTTTTTTCGAAATTTGGTGTGGTTCTTGCCTTATTGTAATTAATTAAAAATGCATGCATTATTTACGCCTGGGAAGTAGCAAAGCACCACCATGAGTGTATCTATGGCGAACAGAATATAGGATTTGATTAGATTATAATGAAGCGACAATTGGGCGAGAGTGTTATTGTTTCCAGGATACTTTAAATATCGTAAAAACCCAGGCTCGTGCCCAGGACTGAAATTGATTGCCTGTCATGCCTTACTCAACTTTGCTATTGTTAGAGATAAGAGCCGGCTGAGAGAAATAAAAAATGATTTGAAGATTAAGGAATTTAATTTGAATATACTGCATTAGGTGCATTAGATAACGACGACACGATTAAGAAAAGATAGAACAAAATCTGTTGATCCGTTCAATTTCTGTTGAGAGTTGCCTATTCTCAGAAATTCCTTTTCCAGAATGTTCAACCGAAAACTCTGCAATCATAGGAATTGATCATTTTTCTCTCTTAGTTTTGTTGAATATTTGTTTCAAATACAACTGCTTGATTTGGAATGAATGTGCTGTTGCTCAGGATTGATGAAGTATTGTTTTCAAGCAATATAGTTACATTGTTAACCAAACAGATTAATTTTAATCAACTAAAAGTGTGAAGCTGAAAACATAAATTTTAAAGAAAACATTCCCACATTCAACCAAATAGATGAAGATCCAACCAAAAAGATGATATGTTAACCAAGACGATTTGATTATTACAAAAAACATTTCAAATAAATAGTGTAAGTTTCTGTAGTAAAAAAAGTTTCAACCAAAAATGGAATAGTTAAATTTTTTTAAAGAAGATTAATTTTCGTGAAAACAACAAATACGAAATTGCTACAAAACATAGACTTTTTCAACTGAATTGTTAAAAATATGAAGCCAACAAGGCGATTTATTTCCAAAACGTTTTAATTTTCAACCTGAATTTATAACATTCTAACAAAAAAGTCAATTCTCTCCTAAGTAGTTACATTGTCCAATAAGTATTTTTCCTTTTATGTAACAACAAATTTGATGCATTTTCAAGCGAAAAAGACGAATCTTCACAAAACAGAATTTATTTTAACAAGAGTTTAACATTCAACCGAATAGTTGAATTTTCCAATAAAAACATGAGTATATTCAACGAAAACAAATTTATGAACCAACAAAACCTATTTACTACCATAAAAGACGAATTTTAAACGAAACACATGCTTTTGAATTAATTAACTTAAATTTTCAATCAATAGGTATAATAAACCAGTTTTCCGTTAGAAATATAACTTTTCAACCAGATAGATGCATTTTCAAACACGAAGATTAAATTTCTCTACAAAATATATAATTTCCACAAAAAATGGAATAATTGCAATTTCCGTTCAATATGTGAAATTTCAAACTATATGATAAATATAAGTCTATTTATAAATTTATTCATGGAAATACATTCATTGTCAACATTAAACGAGAAATTTGTAAACAACGATAGAATATTTACTTTTTATGTGAAATAAATCAATTTAATGTTCACATACATAAATTTAATTTAAAATTAATTAAAGTTTAATCATTGTTAGGAATCGAAAACATTTATTAATGGTTCTTTCCATATTCCTTAAAAGAATCCTGTCATGATAAGGGTATTAAGAAGACAACACTTTATTTGGCGAGAAACACTTATGGAAGTTATTTTATGGTAAAAGAACAATAAATAATAAATTAATTGTTGAAACTTCATATAAACTTCACGCTCACGATTGTTCTCTTAACAGTTCTTAATAGTTAATTGTGTTGTAATAATTGAACAAATAATTAATAATTAAAACCCATGAAGTTCATAACCCAAACTTGATCTCGTTTGACAATTCCACCTAGGGATCCGAATCTTTTCTAAATTTGACAAGCTAGTTTAAGAACTATTCCAACGATCTAATAAATCCTCAGGCAGACTCTCGTCCCAATCAAGCTTGCGGAACCAAAGTTCCTGCATTATTCTTTTAGCTACAACAATAACCTGTGGGAGCTACCCTAACGGATCATAAAGTTTGGCTATGACCGAAAGAATTTTCGCTTAGTAGATAGTTCGATGTGTCGCACATCAACCTTCATTCGAAATTTATCCGAAGTTGGATCGCAATGAAGACCTAAAACCTTCAACTGAATGTTCTTCCCAGCAAAAAATTCAAGAACTCTTTCGTGATTGCCAGAAGGGCAATCGAGCAGCAATTGCTCGTCATTAGAGGCCCATTTTCATAAATGGAACCACCCTTCAGCCATTAACTGATTGATCTGAGATCTTAGTTCTTTAGCTTCCTCCAATTCATCAGCGCCAAATAACACGTCATCGACATAAATGTTCTTTTATAGGATAGCTTTAGCTTGTGGAAAGTCAGACCCTTCATCTTTAGCTAATTGCTTGATGATTTGGTTCGCAAGATAGGATTTGCAAGCTGTTCCGTAAGGTACGGTAGTCATTCGCCAGACTCCCAACTTAGCTTCCGAAGAATACCAAAAAATGCGCTGATAATTACGATCACGCGGATCTACCATAATTTGCCGAAACATTTTCTCTATGTTGTCTACATAAACTAAGCGATGTTCGCACCATCGCAATATAATAGAAACTAAATCAGTTAGCAATTTCGGCCCCGTATGTAAATGTGATTTCACGGATGCGCCGTTGGAAGTGAGGCTAGACGCATTGAAGACTACTCGCAGGTGAGTAGTAGAATTACCCTCTTTGATTACAGGATGATGAGGAGGATAAACATTTTGATTAGAGTCCATATCCGACAAGTCTGAGACTTTTTTCATGGGATTGAGATTCTGATATTCAGATAGAAATTCCGAATATTCTTTGATAAGTTCAGGTTTGGCTCTGAATCGAGACTGTATCTTTTGTAAAATTAATTTAGTGCGATTTTCGGATTTACCTATATCAATAGGTGGGCCATTCTTAAAAAGTAATCGGCTCATGTACCGACCAGAAGGCAATCGTAGGTGGGAGGATGAAAAGTGTTCTTTACAGCGAACTTCATCTTCAGTTAAAGAAAATTCGGAAGGAGGTTCTTCCATACCCCAAAAACGTGTCATGTCATCATGCAGCACCTCAGTAGTTATATTAGAATGGGCGGAAATAGTCCCATTGGAGGATAACTGCTGTATTGGACCATAGAATCCAGCCAAAAATAGTATTCTTGGCGGTCAAGGAGCGCGTGTTACTAAAAAGATCAGGATCATACAATGATA
Source organism: Acraspis erinacei (assembly GCA_035041075.1). Lineage (NCBI taxonomy): Eukaryota > Metazoa > Arthropoda > Insecta > Hymenoptera > Cynipidae > Acraspis > Acraspis erinacei. The sequence goes on from JAWWLR010000054.1 coordinate 11,527,836, forward strand.
ATGGTTTTAATTCATTTGAATGTGACTTGTTTGGTGTTATAGGTGGAGTATACGAGTATATTAATAAAACTAAGGCATGTAAAGCGACGGGGCTTTACGTACTGTCTTTTGCACATAACCAGACTTCGGCTAATTTTTAGCAGTACCAGTTAACTCACCACCTATTCCATACACTAGTGTGTTTATCTTTTGATACATGGGACGCAAATATTGAAACACCCTTTCAGACACAAAGCTACACTCGGAGCCCTTATCTAATAAGACTTGGAACACATTAGACCTAACACAATCAGCCTCAATTATAATACAGGCTGTAGCGAGTAAAGTGGAACGCGTAATATTAGCATTCTTTTTAAGAAAA
>JAWWLR010000054.1:11530720-11544524 GCA_035041075.1 Acraspis erinacei
TTGGCTAACCAACATAAGGATTCATTACTGTGAGCTCATTTCCCCAGTAATTTTGACAGGTAAGTATTTGGTTTTATTATTTTTTTGCGGGGTGTATAATGCCCCGTCATAGTATATATACCACGCATATTTTCTGACGAATTATATATTAGTTCCAAGCTCTTAATGCAATTCTTAAAAGTTTCCATTAACTGCAAAAATGAGGCCCCTCGCTGGTATCCTGTTTTGCATCATACTCGTTCTTACTAATCCTGTTGGTAAGTATAATAATTTCGATTATTTACAGATTATTCTTATTACATTTAGTTATTCCCTGCACGAAATCGCTTACAGAAAAATAAATATTTTCCCTCATTGTATATTTTTCATAAATTGCATCCGTTACCTAAAGTTTCAAATCTAAATGAGCTTCGCGACGAAATTTTGCCATATGCTATTAAAATTGTTAATAATTTCTATAGATACTTCGCTTCACTACCATGATTCCCTTTCTGCACTTTCCATCAACCTTCGAACCTCCCTTGCCCTCACGGAAAAAAGTACCATGGATCGAAACCTAATCGAAATTATAAGAACCTTTCCCCGGGCATAATAAAACCTAAAAATTATGAAAAACTATGACTAGCCTTTTCAAATCCTAACTTTTCGTTTTTTTTTGTTTGTTTTAAATTCGTAATTTTTTGTTTCAAAATGCTGAAAATTTAAATTTTCTTTTAGATTCGCAGATGCTCATCTAATTTCTTGTATATTTCAATTTTTGAAGATTTTCTATTTTCTATTTCATCAAGTTGCATGACTGGGGATAGAAGACTTAACTTTTGGTTTTCAAAATTATCAAAATGTAAGGATTTTTATGTAAACATCTTTAATGTTCAAGAATTTTTAAATTTTAGGTCGCCAGAATTAAAGAATTTAGTATCACTAATCATGCACAGAGAGAAATTTCAAGAGAGTAATTAATTTTTAAATTCTTCAAACGAACTTTAAATTGTAAACCTTTAAAATTCAAGAGTTTCTAATTTATACAACGTACAATTCAAAATTCTATAGTTCTGCTCATTTCATTAAAAAAAGGGACTCACTAAAGACAATTCTGAAATTACCAGCTGGATTTCTATTTGGATTTTACTTTTGCGTTTCTGTGAGTTTTATCGCGTTCTTCCAAAAACTGTTGTAAAATTTTGAAAAAGATTAAAATGAACAAAACCGAGAGAATATTATTTTCCTGGATATATATCTTTCACATTTTTCTCGAAAAAATTTTAAGATGTCACAAAATAGCAACATTACTTTTCTTGATATTAAGCTACAAACATAGGCATAATAAACGTAGGCAGAGACGAAACGAGAGGCCTGCGAGAACAATCCCCATCACTCACTACTTCTTGGTATAGTTGAGGCGCACCGATGTGAGCGGTGCTCACGGATATGGCTCTTAAAGGTGGAGTGCAGGGGCGGTCAACTGCTGTGTGTCGAAGCAGCCACGTATTATTATGATTATATTTAGTTCGCAGACCAATTGTACGCGCGCTGCTCTGGTCAAGGGACAAGCGGGGAAAAGGGAGTTTATATTTGAAAACATTTTAATTAGAAAACTTAGTGTCGAATTGCCGCGTCAACTTGTACTGCCCGACAAAACTTTATTTATACTAATTTAAATGTTGTGAATTTGTAAAATTTTGTTAAATTTTATATCAAGGATGTAATAGTTTACAGTGTGTCGCTTTAAAGTGAAATTGTGCTAAGTGAACTTCTTCTGACGACTTGGGAATTTTGAAGTGCGGCAGAAACATAACCTGAAAAAAACGTTTTTTGACCATGGATTGTTTAAAAAAGTATCAATCTCATTGTGCTGTGCGGGGGTGTAGCACGAAACGGTATCAAGAAGTAAAAGTACCTCTTCATAGATTTCCTAAAAGAGGAGACAATTTTATGGATTGGATAAGAGCTTGTGACAACGAAGATTTACTGAAGTTTGATCACGCACAGATAACATCGAAGCGATTTTTTATTTGTCAAAAGCATTTTAGTGATGAAAGTTGCTACGCAAAGAGAAATGGAGAATTATTTTTAAAATGTGGCACTATTCCGACATTAAACCTGCCATCAGATTCTGATACGTTGACACAAGAAAAACGCATTAATATTGAGTTGCCTTTAGAGCAGAATGAGGTCTGTAATGCTGACATCAACATAAACATCGTACAGTCGATTTTTTATTCACCATCAATGGGTAAAATATCGGATTCAAATTTCGAATTGGGAAAGTCTGAAGAAGATATACAGGACTGTCGGAAAAGTTCTCTTCATTTTCCAAACGTGAGTAATTTTTTCTTTGTATGACATAAGTGATTCTGTATTAAGGTTTTAGAGTTTAGAAGAATGAAGAAGTCACAACAGGTTTTTATTATAAAATTGTAAAAATAGATATTAGTCATTGTTGCACAAATTGCTTTACTCTCTCACACATTTTAACCATTTGGTAACGTCGAACCTGTCACATATACTATTCATCACTTACAAAATATCTATATTAGAAAGAAATATAAAATAATAAGATATCACAGCCTGCTCTCAGGAGATGTTACGAATTTTATCATTTGTTTTTTGAGAATTTTATTTTAAAATTATAGTGCAGTTAATATTAAAATTTATTCTTCTATGAGCAGAAATTGCTATTAATGACATAGGTATTATTCTCCGTAATCTTTTTAATAAAAAAATGAGAGCAAGTGTAATTCTTTTTTATCACATTATGACATTGAATAACCATTATTCTTTATTTGTAAAAATAACTTTATGTGAATTATTTTGTTGAAAATGCATTTTTTGTTTGTTTTAAATAAATTAATGTCTCTAACTGAAATTTCAACTATTTTATTCTTGTGTGAAAATTCATGTATTTTGGTAAAAACTCGTTCTTTTTGCAGAAAATTAATAATATTGGTTAATAATACATCTTTTTACATGAACATTCAACATTTGCATTGCAATATTTCACCTCTGTTACTCTGTTGATTTAAAAATCTTTTTAGTTTAAAACTCGTATTTTTGGTATTATTCAAATGTCTTTTAATTGAAAATGAAAATATTTTTCGGTTCAAATATCAACTACTACATCTGTCCTTCCTAATTCATCTTTTTGTGAATGAACATTTAATACCTTAATTGAAAGTTAAACTCTCTTGTTAAAGATTATTCTTTTTTTGGTTTTCGATTGATCATTTTAATTGAAAACTTATCACTTGGGTTGAAGAATGAGCTATTTTGTTGAAAATCGCCTTTATTTACGCTAAATTGAATTATTTACTGTAAATTGAATTATTCCACGTAAGTTGAACTATTTTATTGGAATTTTTTTTTTAGTTAAAAACTGAAGATCCATTACATTTTTTGTTGAAATTTTTTTTAGTTACAAATTCATCTTTGTTGGTAGAAATTAACCTTCTTGGTTTCAAATCAATACTTTATGGTTGTCAATTTATCTATTCGCATTGATCGTTCATAATTTCAATTGACAATTCATCACTTTGCTAGAAAATCTAACTACTTTTTTAAAGATGATTTTTTTTCGTTAAATTCTGTTCTTCTGAGCTGAAAATTTAACTATTCAATTTTTGGTTGTGAATTTATCTTTTTGGTTTAAATTGATGTATTCTCTCGGATTTTTTGTATAAATTAATTTTCTTGGTTTCAAATTCTTTTTTTCAATTACCTTTATTTTTTTAAATCGAACTATTCCATTTGAAATTAATTTTTTGTTTGATAATTGATGAATAATTGATTAGTTGAAAATTTAACTATTTCGTTGAAATTAATCTTTTTCAAGAATTACTTAGATAATTGATTTATTTCTACAGGACATGGAAATTAACCCGCAATCAAATGAAGTAAAAAATTCGCAAATGTGCGGACAGGCGAAAATTGAAGATTTTGAACAACAAGGCACCAGTAATGTAGTACCAGAAGGAAATAATGAAGTGGCTGGCACGACTGGAATTATTACCTCTACCCCAAAAAGATCTTTCAAGACCCGAGCAAATGCTCAAATGGTTTATAAGAACATTGATGCTGAAACTTTCACACCTCAGAAAAGAAAGTTATTCGAGCAAGTACACTCGGAAAGGAGGGAAAAGCAAATTTTGAGGAAAAAATTGAGAAGGTATTGTGTTCAGAAATGCTGTAATATTGTAAATTTTGAGACTAAATATTCTAAGTACAGTATTTGTAAATCGAAGGTTCTATTATAGTAACACAATCTCAAAGTGAAGGAATCTTTTCGATTTATAAAATTGAGGAACATATGTCAATTCTGGAGTATAATTACAATAGAATAGAATTTCATTTGTACATGTACATCTTCGCTCGACTTTTAAATATATTGTATTTTATACCTTCTTGGTAGGACTTCTTTTTAATTTTAATTATTTTTAAGAGAAAAACAAGCGTTATTTTCATAAAAAAATTGTTTCCTCAATTTTATACATCACTGTGAAGAATTCTCAATTTTGTGATAACGTACAACTATAGTACACATCGATTAAAACATTGCGCAATGGTCGTCAAAAATATTTTTAATTCATTTACGAATTGTACATATTTGGGTATTTATAACGAGTCGAATATTTTTTCATTCAATGCGTCTTAATATAGTTGTATGTCGTATAATTACTTTCAGTTATATGCCTCGTATTATAATAATTTCTTCTTTTCATGCAGCCGATCAATTGTTTTTAGTTATATTTTCCGTTTTATTGGAAGCTACTTTTGTATGTTTTTTATTTATTTTTTTGTATAGTATAACATGATTCTTCGCATCCAGCCGATCAATTGTTTTTAGTTATATTTTCCATTTTATTGGAAGCTACTTTTGTATGTTTTTTATTTATTTTTTTTGTATAGTATAACATGATTCTTCGCATCCAGCTGATCAATTTTTTAAAGATATATTTTTCATTTTAATGGGAACAATTTTTGTACATTTTATATGTTATTTTGCCTATTGTTAGATCCAATGACCGACGTATGAAGCTTGAAGAGTCCGTAGAGTCCGACCGGTTTCAAGTTTTAACGGCTAAATTAAACACAGTACAAAAAATTTTCATTGAAATGATCATAAAAAATTACCAAAAGCGTCCTAATCGTCGACGTTATACTAATGAAGAGAAAATTTTATGTTTGTCCATATATAAGAGGTCAGCGAAATGTTATAGATACTTGAAGAGCATAGTAGAAATCTTACCAAGTCCAACGACTCTAAAAACTGCATTGAAAAACATTCCCATGGACACTGGAGTAAACGAGAGCACAAAGCAGCGTCTAAAGGAAGCAGCCTCATTATGTAAGACCGAACAAGATAAAGTTATGTTTCTGATGTGGGATGAATTACTTCTTTCGACTGGACTTCACTATGATAAAGACACCGATAAAATTGTGGGGTTTGAAGATTTTGGAAGCGTCCGAAACGACAAATTCGCAGACCATGCCTTGGTATTCATGCTTCGCAGTGCTGAGAGCGGAAATATTTTGCCCATTTGTTTCAATTTCTGTGATGCTCAAACCAGAAGTGTGCAGCTACAATGTTGCATCAAGGAAGTCGTGGAGGCGACGAAAAATGCCGGTCTCAACGTGGTAGCTTCAATTTGCGATGGCGCGACCACCAACGAATCTGCGATCAACACCCTGATCGAAGATACCAGAAAAATAAAGGGAACGGAGTACGTGGAAAGGATTAAGTTTCTTTACTTATTTTATTTTTAATTTTAAAATACTCTTAAATCCTTGCAAGCTGTTTGTGATTCGGTAAAAATATTTTTAAATTGCTCGTGTTTCAAAATCTGGAAATTGCAGTACAGGTTTACAAAAATTTGTTTTCAATTTCAGACGGTACGTTCATAGTTCACGGCGTTGAGATAATTAATTCCCTTATTTGATCCGCCTCATCTTCTCAAGTGCATGCGAAACAACTTGCTGGATAAAGATTTGGAATACGACATTAGACTTGGAAAAGAAGAAAGTGAGAGAAGTTTCGCAGATTGGAATCATCTTATTATCGCTTATGAAATAGACGTTTATGGCAATGGAAGGATTCGGTCTATGAAAAATCTAACTGATCAGCATGTATATCCACATTTAATAAAGAGAATGAGCGTTAATAACTGTTATCAGGCGACAAGCGGAACAGTTGCCTCAACTGTGCAAGCATTTTCAGGAGGGCCAGGTGATATTTTAGAGCATTTTTTTATATTAGATCCGTGAGAAAATTCTAAAATTGAATATTGAGACTACTTTTTTGCATTTTAAGTAAAAGATGATGAAAAGTTGTTCCTATTAAGTATAATTTTTTCTGAATCAAGAATATTGTAAACAAGGAATTTCGAACTTTAAAATTAAAGATTGTTCATTTTCATTTGAAAGTCCACAAATCGAACGGAATCTATCACTCTATTTCAATTTTCTTTTTTAAACTTTCTTCTGATGTCAAACCACAAATTCTTTTTCCCCACTTCCGTTCTAAATTCTTTATTCATAATATTTCCCCTCAGATTTTTAATGGCTTCCTTCTCTTACCGTATTACCTCTATAGAATATTTTAGCGGTACTTCAATTTTATATTATAGGAATGTTGAATCTTGGATTCTTTCTTATGTCTTACGGCCCACATAAATTAAAATAAAATTCAGTCAAAAAACCATTGTTTAACTCAAATTTTTATTTTATTAAAAGCTCCTCTCTTAATCCTTAACGTTTCAGTACAATGCGTACCTTTTTCAAAAGGTTTTAACATGAATAATTAAAATTTTTTATAATACCAATTAGTGATTTTAAGTAGAACAATCATGATAAGTAATAACTTAGCTTAATATAAATTTACCTGAGTTATCGTAGTTAAAAGTAGTCAAAAAAACATCAGGAAAGTCGTAGAGTAAAAAAACAAAACATAGTAGTATGTCATTGGAACGTCAAAAAATATTCATAAGTCAAAAAAATTAAAAACAATAAAAATAAATTATAATAAAGTCTCATAAAAAAAATAAGAATAATAAGAATAAACATAAGAAAGAATCCGAGATTCAACATTCATAAATATCGTCGGTCGAAGAAAGGATTGATTTGTTTTCAAATCATTATACATTTATATTATAGGGCAAATTTATACTATTGCAGAATGGGAAACAATAATTGGCCCCAGGAAAGTACCAAAGGAGGGCCGAAATACTGCAAAGGTATTTGACTTCCTCAACAAATTAGGCGACGCGTTTAACGGAAAAGATCACACGATCAAAAGAGCGATTTTCGAACTCTATTGACGGACACTAGTTTCCACATGGAATTCTTCACTGAGGCGAAAGCGGAGCTTTCACGAATGAGGTTTGTCAATTCGGAAACAAAGGTACCACTTAACCGACAACAACCGTGCTTGAAAAATCTAATAAAAACGATTGAAGGTACAGAGCTTCTCTGGAAGAGATTAAAGGATCTGGGATTCAAGAGTCTAAAGACAAAGCACCTAAATCAGGATCCGTTAGAGAATTTCTTTGGGCAGATTCGAGATCACGGAGCACAAAACACGAAACCTACGTGCTACCAATTTATTGATCATTTCAAGGCACTCGTTATAAACAACTTGACGCACTACCACGCGCTGGGTGCTAACTGTGCTGACGACGAAGGATCCTTTCTTCTTTCGTGGCAAAACTATCTCTCATTTCAGACGGAATCAGTGCTTGACATTGAAGACGCTACAGAAGACGAGCTCCCCCGCAATAGAAGACGTTCCAAGTCGAAGCACACACAGCCTCAGCAGGTAAAAATCGTTCCTTGCCAGAACCCGATTCCTGAGAAAGGAAATGTCTCTACTGAAATTGGGTCAATCATGAGACAACTTAAACAAAAAGCTCCTTCTCTTGATTCATGTCCTCAGTGTAAGCAACTGTTAACAAACGTTCAAAGGCCTTTCTGCAAACGAGTAGATGTGAAGAGGAAATCTCTACTTGAAGAAATTCATGCTGATGTGAACTCTTTGCTCCGAAGGATTGTAAATGTCTTATATAAGGAAATCCGGGTTCTCGAAATTTCAGTAAAGTACCTCCGAAGAGAAGCAAGAATTGAAGTTGTGACATGTCAAACCCACAAAGATGCTTTAGTGGATAATTTCCTCCGAATCAGTGTACAGCAATATCTTCGAGCGACCATTGCTTATATAAATCGAATTTTATGCGGAAAGCTGAGGTTCCCTACTGAGCAAGTCGAAGAAGCGGAAACGAAAAAGAATGCCTTCGTTGGTAAAGCAATCACGAAACGCCAAAAATCTCTGCATAAAAAGAGGGAAACTTTTTCTAAACTGTCAAGGAAGAGAGGAGCATTGAGAGGAAGATTTGCGGAACAATAATGATTTTATATCAGATATTGAATACGATCGTTGGATTTTGTTGATTTAAGGTTAAAAGATTTTTCATCAATCCGATCAGGTTTAACAAATTTATTCAAATACTCGAGCTTTCGACTCTAGTATTGAGACCTTTTCGAGAACTAAAAAATATATATTAACACTAAAATACATCTTGATATTTAAAACACTTTCTTCCTCATCATTTTAATTGAAAATGCAATTCTTTGGTGGAAAAATGAGCTGTTTTGTGAATGTTCGTTTTTTATTTGGCTGAAAATTACTGTTTTTTGATAAAAAGTTATTCACTTCAATTGAATATTCCATCATTTTAGTAATGAAAATGGGTAAAATATTGTTATACAATTTGTCACAGAATAAATACAGCATTACGAAACATTCATTTTGTTAAATTATATACATTTATAAATGCTATGCACATATTATTTCACATACAAATTAACTAATTACACAATACTTTTTATTACATTTCATGAAAATACAATACATATATTATTACAAAAATTCTCGAAAGAAATTGCGAAATTTTGAATTCCGATCTACGATTTTTGTACTACCTTCAGCCTTCGAATGTAACTATGTCGGCTAGATCTTTAATAGAAGAATTCCTGTATAGTTTATTCATGTATTTCGGTACTTATATTTTTATTCGTATTAATAAAATACAAATTATACACAGATATCAGATTTTCATTAGTGCTACACGCAATATTTACTGCAAAATTATGAAAATGTAACGCGAAATTTATTTTAAAAATTTTACTTTTTAGTCTTTATCACGTTCTTCAAGTTTTGCACCAAATAAATCAATACATCCTTTATTTTCCTGCAAATAAGAATTTACACAATACATTTAAAGACTTAGTATCTACACACACGTGTACTAACACACGCTCAATAGTTCACAGACCAAATGTACGCGGCGCTAGTGTTGCACATGTATGGACACCATATTTCCATTGTGTTGACTCCCCCTGGTGGCGTGGTTAGTAGAGGGGGTGCCTTTGGTAGACGCATCCCCAATACTCAAATGCTGGCTTGCGAACTCTGTTGCGACTTGCGATCGCTCATCCTGTAAAATTCAACTTTGACGCATTAGGTTGCTTTTCTCGCGAAAGCTCACATATGGATTAATCGTTTACTGTCTGTCTACTATAGAAAAATTATGCAATAAAATTTAATTAATTGATGCGGAGACAAACTAAAGTCCTGAAAAAAATATATTTATAACTTGTACTTTCAACCAATTGCTACAGTTCACAATATATTGGCATCTATATTACCACGATTCAGTGTAAATGGTAATATAGTCAGTCGTGAATCGGTCTTTCAATCAAAAATGAAAATGTATCCATTGCGTCGGTTAGTCGCAAAAAACTGAAATTACCACAAGCGGTAGTTTCAACTTTTAGTGATAAGCTGGAAGAGTGCCTACCATTTAAAAATACGTTCCGCGCAATGGTATTTTTTACGAAAAGGAAGAAAATGGCGGAGTGATCCTAATTGAACTGAAGCATGTCAATGATGAATTGGTCTGATTGTGTACACGATAGCGTCCGCTATTTTCAACTGAAACTGAAACTGAAACTGAAATTTGAATCATGCCGGTAAGTCAAATAGTTTTTACATAATCGTGTACATTAGTTGCAACAAAATTATTTTCAGAAAATATATTTAAAGTTTTGGAACGAGACTAGCATTAAATCAGCATGCCCCTTCATTTCTAGCTATATCTTTTGAAATAGTGACGGGATATCGATATCGAAATATCGAAAATATATATAATCAGATTACAATATATCGATATTTGATATCGATATTTATAAAACGATATATCAAAATCAATATCGATATTTTGTAAAAATTTCGGTATTTTTATGGTACTTTAAAATACAGTATTTTCCTGGTTACGAGTGTTTCTAACATCGTTTGAATTTCGATTTAAATTTAAAGCATGCGAATTATGATTGCATAATAAAAACTTAATAATAAAATAATTGAAAAATAATTATATAAGTGGGGTTTTAAATGTTCTTTAGTTCTGACAATTAATCCTGGTATTCCAAGGTCTTGAAAATATACACCTTTCTCGGGGAAGTTTTGATGAGAAGTAAAATTTAAGATATCCGGATGGTTTTCTGAAGTCCGCATTGTTCTAATAATTAAACGTGGTAGTCTAGATGATGAAAGTACATCATCCTCGAATAAATAGTTGTAATAACCGAAATTTGAAATACCTGGATTGTTCTTCAACAGCCTGGTGATTCTAGTAATTAAACCTGGAACAGCAGTTGTTAATATCAAAACCTGGACTATCAGGTGTCATTATTAGAATAAGCGGAACTTTAAAAACTCACCAGGGTCTAAAAAAATTCAGTTGCTAACTCCACTTCGCCGAGGGATATGTGATTTTAACATCCTGCCTACCAGGTTTCATCATTGGAAATTCAGGACCCTTTTAAAACTATTCGGGCATCTCAAAATTTATTTTTGAACCCTACATCACCGAGGAAAAAGTATTTTCAATACCTGGACTATCAGGTTTAATTAATAGAACGAAACCAAACATCTAAAAATCATCCGAGTATCTTAAATTTCAGTTTTCAACCAAAACTTTCGGAAGAAGCTGTATTTTCAACATATGGCATACCCGGCTTAATTATCTGAGCAAATTGACTTCTGAAAAGCCATCAATCTCATTATTTTTTGAACAATTTAATACAAACTTTTCATTACAGAATAATTACTCGCATTATTATATTTGAAGAAAAAATTAAAAGCACCCGTTTTAATTATCATAAAGGGTAACCAACTTCCTTTTCGACAAAGATTAAAAAAAAATTAACATCGCGATCTCTTCTATCTTTTATTGCTATATTGCCCGTAAGTCTAGGGATTGCCCGTAACACCATTTTTAATCGTCTAACAATTAATTTCTCAAAAAATCTAACTGAATAGGCATTTTCATTTTCCCAGCTAATGAAAATATCGATTCTATTGTATTTATCAAAAAATTTAATTCTCTCAACATCCAAGCAAAGATGCACTTTGAAACTTTCATTGGCTGAGAAAAACTAATAAAAAATATGTATTGAATTAGCAAGCTTATTCCCGTGAATTGGATCAGAACGAAGGAGAATTATTCTAATTAACTATTTTGCAACCTTAATAACAAAAATCTGTTTTCGATTCACACCAGGAGATCCCCTTGAGGGCTTTCTGATGTAGAGAGGTTGCAATATTTAAAATCAGATCTTAAAGACAAAGCTTTAAGCGAAAGTAAACTTTTTCGTATCTTCGAAGAAAAGTAAGATCGCACTTGGAACTGTTTAGGAAAATCATACAAACATAAGCGCTTACTAATATCGCGATATCTAAGTTTATTATCGCGTTTACTTATTCAAGGAAAATAATGTTTTATTCAATAATGCTATCATTGAATAAAAGTTACAATAAATAACGCTAAAGCAATAGGATGATACAATTAGAGAGCAAATTTGTTTCGTTCAATTCACATGGTGAACTGGATACTAAAGTGTTATCGAAAGATGAAATCATCGAACTTTTTTATTTTATCTAGTCCATGTCTTGAGAAGAAAAAATGTTTCGGCAAATTCATGGTACCAAAATTTTAGTCTGGGCTTGGACTGATTGAAGATTTTAGTTTCTAACAGTTCCATAAAGATCTTGGCTAACACAGCTCAGATTGAAGACCCCATTGCTGCTCCTGAGTTTTTTTCGTATAATTGGCAATTAAAAAAAAGTAAGTCGTCCTGAGACAGTGTTCTTTTAAATGTTTGAGACGGGAGGGAAAGCTTGTAAAGGATTAATTAATATCAATTGTATCCGAGCTTGTTACTTTCTTAAATAGAGGTACTACGTCGATACTCACTAGGATGTCTTAGATTGAATGTGAATCTGTTGTATCTTCTTGACAAAGTCAAACGAGTCTTGGACGTTATAGATAGACTTTTCTGTAAAAGCGTGCAGATCCATGGTGAGAAAATGTGCGAGGTTGTACGTTGCTGAGTTTATTAGACTGACGAGCAGTCTGAGTGGAGTTTTGCTTTTGTGGAATTTTTCGCGTCTGCAAAGTCTTGAAAAGATAGGAGTAGTAGGTATTAATTTATATATTGTTTTTCTGTTAAGCTTAGAGCCGTTTACAGGGAAGCTTTTTCTAAAAAATCTAATAAAAAATTTAAATTATTCAAATATGGGAATAACTTAAAAATAACTATATCACCTAAGCATTCGTAGCAAAGAAAGAAGCAAATAATAAGTTCCAGGGAAAAAATTAAACAATTTAAAGAAACCTGAAGGAAGACAGCAAAAGGCATTATCAAATCATAGTCGTGGTGGCATGCGGTCGCACACAAACACACACGCGCGCGCGCGAGGCTTTCGCCCATTTGTCTATATCGAACGCTCTAAACCTCGTTTGTCGCATATCATGCATGTAAGCATACTACATCGACGGCCACAAGCCACGAACCCCGATTCATCTACCTCGCTCTCTCTCTCTCTCTCTCTCCTCTTTTGCTCCCATAAGCACGTCTCTGCCTAGCATACAGCTACATAAAGCATTGTAATTACAACAGTTCAGTACACCTGGCCGTTCTCGCTTCCCTGATCTTTCTATACCATTCTCCCATAGCCCGTTCCTTTACCCAATACGCTATGTACCGATTTCTGACAGTACGAGTACATGGTAGTAGCAAAACAAAGCCACGTGTCTACTCAGCGAAAAAGACAACTTAATGATAAAAATGCTTAGATCTTTAGAATTAATTACAGTTGAAATTAATATATACTTAAGTTTAAGATCAAAATTTCAACCTGCATTAATTCTGATGCAAATTGATAATTGGAAATTATTTTTGGGAACTTAACTTTGTTAAGGGGGAATGATCCCGAAATGTCTGAATTGAAAATAACCTTCTATTCCGTATCGGTAAACTTTAGGCTCCATGAGTGTATGTATAGATATAGGCTAAGTTGCTCATGTTGTAGAATAAAGTATACCATTGCCTTCTTCATAGATGAGAAATATCAGAAAACCCGAACTGAAATAATTTTGACCCGGATAAAAAGGTGGTACCACAAAGTCCGAATCGAAGATAATTTGTATTCTGACTCGGTAAGACTCCAGCTCCATGAGTGTATATGTAGACATAGGCTCCGTTTATCATTTTGAAGAGGAGGCGGACCACTATTTATTTCACTGATGACCTCGTAAATCAAAAGAGGGTTTAGGTTAGGGTCATTTAATTTCGGCTTAGATTTTCTGAAGTTTCCGGTTCTATGATTTATAGCGCAGAAGGGTCCCAGTTAACAGTCCTTCGCATTGGTTGAATATCGCGAGGGTTGTAGTTAAATTTGTTTAGGAAACCCTCA
>JAWWLR010000054.1:11548817-11559145 GCA_035041075.1 Acraspis erinacei
ATATACAACCTTCTGTTTGGTCTTCTAATAGGCGGAAACGCATCTTTTGCATCATTACCACGTGGTGGACACGTGTTTGCAAAGAGAATTCGAAAAAAATGAGACATCAAGTCAACTTCAATAAATTTTGCCAACCATAATGCGAATCAACGGGTCGGTGGAATGTAACGCAAGATTGGTTTGCGTTCACGTACTTGGTGAAATTTATGAGGTGCTAATCGACACCAAACTGGACCATTTCTGGGAAATGCCAAAACTCCTTCAGAATTTCATTTTCTCCTTTAGCCCCATACGCACGTGCGAGAGAATCTCTTCAGAATTTATAGCCGTTCCTTTAGTCCTCGTACCTATATAAGTATATAGAAACAATTTTTCGGAGGGTAATAGATTTGGATGAAGGAATTCTGAAGGGCTGAGACCGCAAATACCCGAAAATGACGGGTAATTATTTCTAGTTTAGGGCTAGCATACGTCAGAATATCAGGATCTACAAATGGTCGTCCAATTTTAATGAAACTTTGTAGAATTATAATGTCATATAAGAGACATTTAATTTCCAGATGATTTTTCGATTTAATTCTTCATATATTACGTCTTTTTAGAAATTGCTGTAAGTATTCTAGTTAAAACGATTAACTGCAAATATTTCACTCCGACTTAAGTAAAATTTATTATTTAATAATAAAGTTTGAACTTTTTTTGTATAAGTTTTCACTGATATAATTTTTTTAAGACTATCTAATAATTTATCCAATATGTTAGAGTCAGAAAAAATGGTTTATAATGTTTAAAACAAATTAATTAACGAATGCCATTTTCTCATAATTCACGATAATAAAATATTCGAAATCCATAGCTTTTGTATGAAATAAAATATGCAACTTTTGTTAATTGAACTTGTTTAAATAATTACCAATTTTTTGCAAATTGGCAAATATGGCAGCCAGAAATCTTTGGCAAGACATTTCTAATTAGTTATTTAATTGATTTTATGACAGGTCTTAACGAATTGAAAAGTCTTAAAAGAAAGAGTATCACTGAAAAGTTAGACGAAAAATTGACGCTTTGATATTAAATAAAAAATGTGTCTGAAGTCGGAGTTAAGAGAACCAATAAATTTGAGTCAGTGCGAAATAGCCAGATGAATCTAATCACTTTAGTATGCCCTTTAGTAAACAAATTTGTAGTTTCTGCTTTTTTGTACAATCAGCTTCTATAATTTGCCAAAAACAAGAGACGTTGAAAAATAAAGTTAATATTTCAAAAGAAAACAAATATGTTCTAGATGTTTTTTTAATGTCGGGAAATTAAGAGACTTTCTCATTTGTTAGTGTCCGTATTCTAATACTACCTCCAGAGTTAAATAATTATACTTGAAGTTGACAAAGAAATATAAAATTGTTGTGCCTAAAACTGTCATTTACTGAAGAAAATTTTTCTCGTTATTGTGAAAAAAAGAAGGAAATTATTTCTGGCTTCTTTTTTGATGCCAGGCTCAGGGACACATTCTTGAGTGACTATAACAGGGAAGGCAAAATTGCAGAATGAGTGACGTGAGAGAACTTGCCCTCAAGAATTTTAAAATTAAATCTGCGTTCATCTTAATGATTAAGAAAAATAAACTTGTCTTCCTTAACAATATGTCATAATAATGAGGAGCCTGAATATTGGAAAATGTTTTTATTTTGATAATTATTGATAATCAATAGAATATGCAAGAATATTTTTGAATAGACCACATTATTTTTAAGTAATGAAGTCGAACTTCAAGTCTGATAACTTGATAAATTAAATTTAATATTCTGAATATTCTGAAAATATTCTGAACTTATTTTAGTCGAAGAATCTTACTTCGTACGAAAAGAGTGATTTTTCTTATCCAGTGAAGTCGGTTACTCGTTAATCTACTTCAAGACCACCTCTAAATGGTACTTACAATATAAGTAATGACCAGCTGTCGTCAGGAAGCACGTGACGAGCCGGGCCAAGCACCTAAGTGACTGCAAAGATCTCCAAAAGTCCGAGTTTGATACTTAGAAAATATTTTCACGTCATGTAATTCTGGCCAAAATTGGCTTTTTAACAAGTACAATGTTACTCCGTCTGCACCTCCTTGAGAGGATATTTCCAGATTTCAAACGGACCGCTTAAATGTTGGGGCACGCGTGACAGCTGTCATCAGCGTAGCAGGCAAAACATTTCTGCGTTAAGTGGCATTTCTGCGACCCACTTTAAGCTATTTGGCTAAATTTATTCTTCTATCTTGAATGAAAAATTTCTGTTTTAGAAATGATCAATCAAGGAAGGAAAATAAAACAAAAATTTCCGTTGATTTTCATTCAACTTTATTAATTAAGAGTTTTAATCAACTTGATTACAAAATGAAAGATTATAATGTGCATCAATGTTTATTCTTTGTTTTATTGAATGTATTGTCCTGCTCGTTAAAATGAGGAAACGGTTACTGATACCATTGCACCAAAATATACCAGGTGTCATCTATATTCGTGCATGATTGAGCATTTAGAGATTATTCGATTATTATTGAACGTGACATTCGAACTCCCAGAGACGAGTCAATCGGATTGGTTCCTTTGCCTCTGATCTGCTTATTAATATTCAGATAAGTTTGAATATCATGCTGAAATTATAAATTGATGACATCTATTTCAGAGGCACTAAATTTAAATTCTTAAAAAAAGAAAAAATACAATTTTAAAACAATATTTTATCAGTCTAAAGTTTTAAACCTGAAACGAAAAAAATGGCATCATATTCTAGAAAAAATATAAACTAATAAACCTTTCAAGACTTTTATATTTCTAGTAATTCATTCACATTCATTAAAGCATATGACATGAAAAATTATTATTTTATCAGAGGCTGTTTAAAAACTACGTTACACTGCTGAAATGCGAACTGAATTAATACAAAACAATAAAATTCTAACTATTTTGTTGATTTTTTTAGTTACAAATTAATTTACATAATTGAAAATAATAGTTTTTAGTTAAAATTCACCCTTTTTCGATAAAAATTCAACTAAATTGTTAAAAATGCACTTTATTGGTTTAAGCTTTAACTGTTTTGTTAGAAAATTTGTTTTTTTTTCAAAATTAATTTTTTAACTGAAAACTTAACTAGACCATTTGCGTTTGAAAATTAATCTTTTGTTGTTGAAAATTCATATATTTTGTTCAAAATGTATATATTTTGTTGTAAATCCTTCTGTTTTGTTAGAAAATTAATCTTCTTAATTCAAAATTACACTGCTTAGTTTAAGATTTATCTGTTTGGTTGAAACATTAAACATTTTCTTGAAAATTCGTTTTTTTGTTGGTTGGAAATTCATTTTTATAATTTCAAATTTAACGATTCCATTATTGGTTACAAATTTTGTTCGTCTTTAGTTTGAAATTAAAATATTTAGTTGAAAATTAACTGTCTCTTTTGTAGAGGGCAATTTGGAAAATTTGGCAAAAAATTTGTTTTCTCTCTTGAGTGAAAAATGTTTTTTGGTTGAAAATTCATTTCTTGTAGGAGAAATTTGATTTTTTGGTTAAAAGTCCAACTGTTTGGTTAAAAATTATTCTATTTTGAATAAACATTCCACTATTTTGTTAAAAAATCTGTCATTTTTTGTTAAATTTAACTGTTCTCATTTTAAACAAAAATTTTTTTTTTGGTTGATATATTGACTATTATATTTTTATTGGAAAATTAATATTTTTTAGTTGAAAATCAGTTTTTTTTTAGAAAACTAATCGCCTCGAAAATGTCACCATCCTTTAAAATATTGGTCTTTTTTTGGCTTAAAAATTCAACTATTTGAATCAAAATGTAACTTTTTTTGGTTGAAGTGTAATCTTTTTTGTAACAGAATTTGACCAATTGATTACAAATCCATCTTTGTAGGTTGAAAATTCAAATATTTTGTTAAAAATTAACCTCTGATGATAAATTAATCTTTTTTTTAGAAAAGATTTTGGTTGAAGTCATCTTTCGTGGTTGAAAATTCAACTGTCTTTTAAAAAAAATCATCTTGTTGGCTTAAGATGAAACTATTAGTTTAAAAATTCAACTATTTCTGCTTGAAATTTAATCTTTTTTACAATTCGACCATTTGGTTGAAAATTCATCTTTGCAGGTTGTCAATTCAATTATTTTGTTGAAATTTCCACTCTTCTGCTAGAAATTTCAACTATTTCGTTACAAATGCAACTGCTCGGTCCAAATATATATATATATATATATATTTTTTTTTAATTCCACTATTAGTTGAAAAATCATCATTCTTCGTTGACAATTCATCTTTTCATGTTTAAAAATGAACTGTTTCTCAAAAATTCGACTTTTTAGCTTGAGAACTTAATTCTTTCACTGAAATTTCGACTTTTTAGGTAATGAATCTTGTTTTAACGCCCCCTTAACTAGAGTTTCAAATTTACAAAAATAGTTCAATCCAAAACTCTTTTTTTCTCTGTTGAACAATTTAGATTTGGTCTTTTAGTCAGTTTAGGTTCAATACACTTCACTTGATAAAATTATGTTTTCAATTGACTATCACGCTTATCTGATCTGCAATTCTTATATCATCACTAAAGTTTGATAAACTCAGACCCTTCGAGTAACTTTTTCGAGCACTCTTAAAAAATTCCGCCTGTTCATGCAAAGTTATTAAACATTTCCCCTAATGATTCACTTACTTCTGATCGAATCTAATATTTTCGAAGAGTTTGGAGAACTCGAACCCCAGTAGTATACATTATTTATCATAATGAAATCGAGCGTAACATTGGAAAAGGGGAATAAGGAGGGTCGTCGAATTTATTTTAGAGTTTTTCCTTTGCACATGCTTTAATCCGACTCTGGCTTTAGCTCTATCGAAAGAACGTCTCAAAGCTTGTCGACATGTTTGCTGCAGCTCGAATGCGGCACGATTCGCGAATAGCATTCACTCGTTTCGCACCGATGCTTACGACTTATACGTTTTACGCGTTGGTCTTTTTTACGCAGCTGCCCGCTCGACGGGGCGTTAACGCACTTTTTGCTCCTCGTTTTTTTCCGGGTCAAAGGACTCCGGCTAACAAAAATATGGACGAGCTACGCTCGAATTCAGTTGTAGATTTTCGTGATGGGTGTGGGACTCGAAACACTTGGCTGTGGATTTGGACATTGATGGTTCTTTCATCTGTGAATAAATTTCACGAGTAAAAAGTTTTAAATCACTTCATTCGGTGTACTGTAGATTTACGAGACGTGCGGAATATTTGTTGGCTGACCTAGACAGGTTTAGCGAATGAATGGAAGAAATGATGTAAAGTGACATACAGTCTAAATCCCTTGGACCGGGATTCCGGTCAAATGGACTGGAATCCCGATCCAAGCAATGATAAAAAAATTCCAGTTCCTTGGACCTGAATTTTTCGTCCAAGCCAAGAATATCCCTGGTCCAAGCATAAACCCGAACTAATGTCGGTTCTACCTTGGATCGACCTGATTACAATCGAATTTTGAGGTTATGTTTCACTTTTTGTCGAAAAATGCACTGCATACACTTTGTGGGAAATAGAAAACGTCTAGCAGCTCAATAAAAATAAAATATCGCACGCTTTGCTTTGTTGATTCTAGGTATTCTAACCTGCACTGGCAACGTTCCACGTGCAGCATTCGCCTGCGCTCCGCACCAGCGCGCGGTGCTCGGCTGTCTCCTTGGACCGGATTCCAGTCCTGTTTGGACCGGAATCCAGTCCCGTTTGAACTTTTCGCGAGCATCAGTCTAAGCGTGGGACCGACCACGGCTTTTCTAGTCCATTGGACCGGAAAGTCAGCCCATTTGACCGGAATCGCAGGTTTGATCATGAATTTTCCAACCAAAAAGATGATTTTCGTAGGAATCCAATCAGGGATCCGGCCGGGTCCCGGACAGATAGCCCCGGTTTAAGCAGGGCGCTGGTCGGGAAATCCGGCTGGGATCCGGCTAAATCGTCACGATATACTGGTCGGGTCCTGGCTTCAATGCCGGCCGGGATCCGATCGGGTAATACGGCCACAAACCGCTTAAAAAATCTTGCTTCAGGCGAGAAATTGGTCACTTGTTTTGTCTTTTAAGGCTCATCGTAAAAAATAGGTGAACTTTAAAAGTCAAATCAAGTTAACCAATTCTGGAGAAGAAACATTTCTGCTGTTGCAGATAGCAGAATCGATAACAGTTTTTTTTAATGAGTTGAAACATTCGACAAAATTTAATGTATTTTTTTTTTTTAATTATAAAAGCTTATTTCTGTTTCACCAATCTAATCAATCTTTAAATTATACTTCTCAAATAATGTTTCATATAGCATACATAATTACGTCTTTAATAATGTCACAGCTCTTAAAAAATGTGTAATTTCTACGAAAAAACTGTCCTGACCAGTGCCCAGTCGGCTCCCGGCCATAAGATCTAATCAGGGTAGGCACGGCTAGTAAGCGGCAGGATCCGGACTAGCTGATTCGAGAAAAATGTAGCCCGACCGGCTCCCGAACGGTTCTTGTTCATGAAACCCAGCCAGGGGCAGCCCGACCAGGATCCGACCAGAAACCTTGTTGTAGTAAGGTCCACCGGGGACATTTCTGCACGAAACCGTTGAAGTTTAAAATAAATAAGACAAATTCAAAGAAAACAAAAAAAAAAAAAAACGAATTTTCAACGAAAAATGATAAACTTCTAATAAATAATGTAATAATAGATATTTCAACAAAAAAGGATATTCATTTTAAATCAAGAACAGTTGAATTCAAGTAAGAAGACCAATTTTTAACAAGATGGTTAAATTCTTAACCAAAGAGGATTATTTTTCAATTATAAAGTTGAATTATTATTATAAAAATTAATTTGTACTAACGCAGATGAATTTTTAAACTAAAAAGACCCATTTTCTATCAAGAAAGATTAATGTAGACTTTTCAACACAAAAATATGATTTTTCAACAAAATTTTAGTTTTTAACAAACATTTGAATTATTTTAAAATAATAAAGTGTTAAATAAAAAAAATGTATGAGGAAGTAACTGCAGAACAAAAGAAATAGGCATGGAAGCTAAATAATTACTTACAAGAATATATGTCAGATGGCCGCGCAGAACTTCATTTTTAAAATTCACTAATTTTTCTTTGACCAGATTTTCTTTTTCCCCGCCCATTATTATTTAAAGGCCAGAATCTTAATCTTCTCATAGTGTTCTTGACAGGTATTTGAAGTGTTGTTAAAGAAATTCACTGACTTTTGCAATGTTTGTTTTCAAAATCCCTGACTTTTCCCTGTTGTACATGTTTACCCCGTTTTACGGTCACCCTGATTCAAGATAGATACAGTTTCAAATACTAATTCTCGACCTTTGTAATACCAATCAAATTATCTTTTTTTGCATCAGCTCTCTAGAGTCATCAAATTTAATAGAGAATATTTCAGTGGGTTCCATTTTTTGCGGAAGGCTAATCCATTTTTACCAGGGTTAATTAAAACGAGGGCATATTCTGGCAAACGAATTTGGCATTACCTCTGTTTTCGCGGATTAATGAAAAAAAAAATGAAAATCCACATTGTTTCACAATGCCGCACCGACACAGTGAGCGCGTATCATATCTGTTGGCAAGCAAAATTCGGACCTGGTTCCGAAAAGTGTTTATTCGCGCGACTGGGTGTTTCCATTGGGGTTAACATTGTGTTTTACCTCTACCACTCTACCACCCCCACTATATTTCCTCTCCAAAGGAATTCAAAGCCAGATATGCGTAACGACGTAACATAAACACCTGGACAACTCAAGCCACATGAACGTACCTGGATACACATTGCACAAGTTGAAATCAACTAAAGCTATAAACACAGGTTTACAATTCACGAAGAAATTGACGATAGAGTCCCGACGGTACCTGTGGTTCTAATTGCATAAGTAAACCATCAACTGTGGCACGTATAATTAATTAGTAAATAAACTATTAACGTGTCCTAAATCAACAGACTAATATCACGAGTGCTTGTACAGTGTTCACGTTCACCCTTTCATTCATGAACCATTCTTTTAATTCGTTTATTATTTTCTAAGTGGCCTTTCACAAACTATAGCACCATGCCAGGAGGGGGGTGCAATACACTTTGTGACGAAGGGAGAGGTTAATGCAGAATGGAAAGTATAAATGAGAATAACAATTTTTTGAAAGATTTGAAAAAAATTAACCTTCAAGTATAGTCGCGTGGTTGCATAGACCCTACCATAGTTCCGATATGTGACTTCCTTTCCCATAAGCCGTTTGCGAAATTGGCGTTATTAGTAGCTTTAGTTTTAATGGCACTTCCGCCAAGGTATATGGAAAACGTGTGTCCTGCGTGTAATTGTTGAATAAAATCAATTGAAAGTCGTGAGACTGCACGTCCGTGGTAGCGTCACGACTTTATATTTATGTTTCAATTTGTTTCGTGATATATAAAAACCAAGATGTCACAGAAAAACCATAGTTGAGCTTGATTGGGACACCCCAGAGTATGGAACATGGTCAGCCCAGAAAATTGTACTTAACGATTATCCCTCATTTGAGTAAAAAGTGACAAATTAGTATGGGCGTGAATGGACGTGTGAATGTGCGGTCTCCCCGAGCGTTTCTGATATGTTGTGGGTCCGACACTGGTGTAAAAGAGTATTAATAATAAAAGACGATAACATTGATTTATTTCTTACTTGTCCCAATATCCCTTCATATATTTGTATGCGTTATAGATAATAAAAACATCTTCACTTATTTAATTAGACATAAATACATGCAGCGGTTTATGAGACTTTAGATCCATGTTAGTGCAAAAATGAAATCACGTCCATGCTTAAAAGTTGAAGTTAGTGATTTTACTTCACAAGTAAAGCTTCTCAATATTTTTGATTGAAGAATGTAACTACTTGGTTGAAGGTTGAAATACTTGGTTAAAAGTTCACTTGATTAGTTAAAGATCCATGTCTTTGGTTGAAAGTTTAATTTTTATTTGGTTGAAAATTGTTTTTTTTTTGTTTTGATTGAAAATGATTTTTTTTACTGAAAATTCATATTATTAGTTAAAAATTGATCGCTTTTAATTGAATATTCAACAATTTGGTTAAAAATTTATGTACTTGTGGAAAATTCGTATTCTCTGGTGGAAAAATATTCTTCTTGATTGAAAATTCAACTACCTGGTTAACCTACTTCGTTGGAAATTCATTTTATCAGTAGATGTTCCATATTTCTGGTTAAAAATTAAACAAAATTGTTGAAAAATCGTTTTTTGTGGTTACTGAAAATCCATTTTTCCAATTAGAAATTGAACTATTCCATTTTTCGCTGGGAATTGATTGTGTTTCGGTAAAAATTCCACTGCTTGATTGAAAGTTACCTTTTTTTTAAATCAATACAATTGTTTTGTTAAAAATTACGAATTATCTGGCCATCCCAAAATTCTCCATAAGTAGTCCAATATTTTTCATAAGCTTGACTAATAGTCGTTTCGAATTTTCGGCACCACTAATCGATCCCCTGTTCCAACTTCTTTGATTTTTCGAGTTGACTAGACATAATCTAAAAATTCGTCTTTTTTTCTTGAAATATGAACTATTACATTTTTCGTTGAGAATTCATCTTTTTGTTTTAATTCTTCTGTCTTTTAATTAAGAAATAAACCATTTTTCTGGTGTAAATATCAACTAATATATGTTTTATAATTAATCTTGTTTTATTGAAAGTTGAACTTCTTTATTAGAAGCTCATTTTTTTGTTGACGATTCATAATTTTAGTTGAGAATGCAACTGTTCTGTTGATATTTTGTCATTTTGAAAAGAAAATACGTTCTTTGAATTGAAAATTCAACTTTCTTCTCAAAAATTCGTCTTTTTGGCTTAAAAATTTAATTATTTGTTTGAAACTTCAAATATTTATTTGGAAATGCAACTGTTTGGTCAAAAATTAATTTGGCTGTTTGGTTGAAAAATCAAATATTGTTTTGAGAACGCTATATATTTGAGTTAAAATTTGCAGCACTTCATTTGAATTCAATATCATGCTTATACTTCAATTTTATTTAAAAGGATTTATTCTCCTGTATTCGTGAAAAATCACACTATTTCCCCTATTTTTTGTAAGCTAGCATTTTCGTCTGCGAAGTTTGTTGAAATATTATGTCTTTATCTTTTATGTTTTATTTTGTGCATTTTGTCAAATGAAATCAAAGACACAATTTTGACTGAAAAGGGGGAGCGTGTCGTATTTGTGACGTAACCCTGAGGGTTTCAGCTTTGTGTGATATGTGGCGAAGAATGGGAG
>JAWWLR010000054.1:11560246-11576731 GCA_035041075.1 Acraspis erinacei
TAATTAATTCCAAATTAGGTGCGACAGGCAGCACTTCCTTGATTCACGGAAAGGTTAATTCCCAAGTAATAATTATCATTGAAGAGACCGCTGGCCACACCGTCGCTTGGAGAATTCTTTAATTCTTTCAAAGCACTCCTCCTTGGAGAGCACACTGTCTTTTTTTCATGAAACTTCTTTGAAGGTATCCGCGTCTCTTGGAACCTTAGTACTTTGCGTTCAATTAGTATCTACCGTCCTGATAGTCCAAGAGCTGCTTCAACTCCTCCTTACTGGTACTCGGTGAAGCCCTATCCACCCTATCTATGCTCTCTATACCTGCCTCAATACCTCATCCTCTATTCGAATTCTCATTCTCCACTTTCTTCCTTTCCTCACCTTCCTCGTCCTCTTTCCGTTTGCTCTCTTTAGTTTATTTTCCACTCTACCACTTCATCGGCCCTATCTGACATCAATGACACCATTTACCCAGTTCTGGTCTAAACTTTCACACCGTCACTCGAGAAACCCCCTTTCGTGCTCTGCTTTCTGCTGACTGCAGCAGGAAAATAATTGTCCATCGATAGATAGCAGCCCATTAGCGCCTCCACAATTAAGTGAACACTACCAGCGTGTGCGATACCTTCTCGATACGCGTTCGAGAGGATGCAAAGAGAGAAAATTCAACGCATCGGAGACTCAAACGATTCGCTAAGGGCTCGTGGGAAGAATCGGAAGAAAGACCGAGGTGTACGACCTGGATTTCGCTTTTATATAAACTTTTCCGTAAAGAAAGTGCTTTTACGTGACTTCCGTCGCTATTCATCTCAGAAGAAGAAAATATGAAAGCTTGAGAGCGATAAAAAAACTTTAAGAGAAATCGGGCTTTTTATGGTCTTCTGTTCACGAAGCAAGTAAATAATTACGACTCTAAAAAAAGGTATTATTATTTGGTTACTTTTTTGGGTTAAAAAGGGGATCGAAATAAGAAGAAAATTGATAGTTTTTTCTTATGTTTGAGAAATAGAATGTTCTAAAAACGATCCTCCATTTCAGAGGAACCCTAGTATTTAATGTGTAATTAGGTGGCTAATGCTTTCAAGTTGGAAGATATTGGATTTTTAATTTTCCGTAACAGTGCTTCTTTGCATTAACCTTCCTTTGTGAAATACCGCTCCACTCTCCTCTCATTCTTTAATAATATCTCAGAGAGTAATTATCTCTTCAACACCAATACTTTATCAACTATACTATAGTATCAAAAAGAAGTCCATCAACGCCCCACTTTCCAGCTTAAAGTACCCATTTTCAGAATTTATTTCCAAGGCTCCTACGTGCGTTCGAACAATAAGAGAATCTTCAGAAACGGGGCATCTTGAGCAAATGCTCTCAACCGAGGAGCCCTTTCGTACGATGCGATCGATGCTTCTTCCATGAAGTCAGGTATAGGATTCTCGCAGGATCCTATTGTAAGGCGAAGTACCGCCTTTTCATTTAGGTAGCTGATGACGGGGAAAAAATAAATAAAAAAAAAGAAATTACGCTGGCTTCTGCCTGAAATAGCCCCGCAGATCTCCGACGCAAGAAAAGCCGAGTTGCGTGCATAGAAGACGCATGATTCGGAAGAGGGCGGGCTGAATGATGGGGTATGAGGCGAGACGCTTCTGAAAGTGAGGTTAGGAATGCGTAATGGGTAGTGCACTGTCTGCCTCACCACTATCTTGGGACGAGGCTTCTCTCCTTATTTTCACTTTCTTGCTTTCCTTCGTTCTTTTATTCTGCTTTCCTATTGCTTTTTCTGTCATGTTGTCTTCTTCTGTTTTCATTTTCTGCATCTTAGGGCTTTAGACGGAAACTCCTTATTGCTTTTATCCTAATTTCCCAAATATTTGTGTTCGCTCAAGTACTTCCATTGGCTCAAATCCTTGATTTGATACATATATCTGAATTTTCATTCATATTATTAACAGGTCGGAACAAATTAGAATTAAAAAAAGAAAGTTCTCAGGTTGGATCAAATCCTTCTTTTAATGCAAATTTAGGTGTGTTAAATTGTCAAATACTTGTATATTGTTCAGGTGTCAACTAGAGAAGCAGAAAAATGACGCTAGTATGATTCAAAGTGGTATTAATACCCAGGTATTAACTGGATATTAGAGCTTAGTTCGCGATTAGCAGAAAAATGTCGTGGACTATTGATTTATTGATGTAGATTATTGATGTTTTATCTACAATTATTAATAATCATGGTTAGATTGTTTGTAAAAACCGAAATATGTTAAGCAAGTGTTATTTTTCTAATGAAAAAACCCTTCAAAATGCAGAATGTTCTGTCTCGTGGTAATGTTCATATGGTGATTAATATTCCACAGATTATAACCTCTAATATACTAGATGGCTGTCATGTGTAGTTATATATTAAATATGGTAACCCTAAATATCTAGATTGTATGGATACCATATATTTTTCTTCGTGCATTCCTAGACAAAATTATCAATTCTGTAAGGGGGTTTGTATACTTATAGAAAGAACGCTTTTTTGTGAATTTTGTTGGAAGATGGGTTTTATTTATTGTAGGTCTATATTATAAAATTCGAATAACATATGTTTCAAGTAGTTATAGTAATTTTGTATGTAGGAATATTAAAAAACAAGTGAGTTGTAGTTGATTTTTCAGAGGTCTTCAACCAAAATATAGTAATGCGGTGTCGATGTTACTCATGACTGGCTTACATATGTCAGACAACAAATACGAAGAGGTTAGTTAAAATACGATATTCCTTATATTAATTTTTCAGATAAAAACAATAATCTTCTTAATTTAAATATCGCGACGATAAGTATTAAGTACATCAAATTTATGTCACAATTAACTGGTAAAAATTTGATAACGATCGGTTGAGACGTTATGGAGCTAGAGCGCTCGCCAGCTCGAAACCACGTTTTCAAAGAAAATTCTGCTTGTTTTTTTAAATTTCTACATACAAAATTACTGTAAGTACTTGAAACCTATGTTATACGAATGATATAATATAAGCCTACAATAAATAAAATCCATGTACAAAAAAAGTTTCTTTTTTGCTTTCCAAGTATACGTACTCCCTTAAAACAAACAAAACACCCAGTAAAAGTTGGAAAATATGTATTTTGTTTACTTTTGGTTTGCTATATATTATTAGTTTTACAAGTTTTTATCAGGTGTTTTAAGAATGAGACTTCGAAGAGTTAATAGAATTGGCTTTTATTAAAATGGACCCTTGAAAAGAAAAAGAAAAAATTTCTAAACTACAATCATTCTCGCTTACTTTACAAACATCATAATTTTTTCATTTTTAGACATAAGGTGACATAAGGCTTTTCATCGCAATTCGTTTCATAAGTTTTTTGTATGTGACTTGAAAAGATACAGAAGAATCAATAGAACCTGCATTGATAAAGATCTACCCTTAAAATGTAAAAAACGATTCAATATAAATTAAAATTTTCTTTACCATTTTTTAACTATATTTCTTTAAACTTCAGATGATTTTACAAAGCATAAAAAATCAACAAGACATTTTCTCTCCTGTCTAGGTATCGCCTTCTTTCCAAATATATTTTTTATAATGTTTGTAAAGTTTGTAACATTTTGAGTGTAAATTTTCTACAATACAGGTTCTATTAACTCTTGTGCATCTTTTCAACTCACCCAAGGAAAAGAATGTGAAGAAATTTATTACGATGAAATTA
Organism: Acraspis erinacei; assembly: GCA_035041075.1. Classification (NCBI taxonomy): domain Eukaryota; kingdom Metazoa; phylum Arthropoda; class Insecta; order Hymenoptera; family Cynipidae; genus Acraspis; species Acraspis erinacei. The sequence continues at coordinate 11,563,956 of JAWWLR010000054.1, forward strand.
ATTAGGGTACAGAATATAACCTTTTGTAATAATGTTTCATATAAACTTACTAAAGTAATTTTAGGGCTTAAAATTAAAGATACGCTCCAAAGATACGGTCCAAAGAAGAAAATAACAGGCTTTTGAGCTCTATTGCTCACTAAAAAAGGACACCTTTCACAGAAAAGGAACAGAACTCTTTATATTTTGTTGCCAACATGCTAATTCTGAAAAATTTCAAATTTTCAAAACATATTGTCTGAACCTGACGTATATCCATAATTACTTTCGGAATATAAAATTACTAAAATGCTAGATAATCCTCCTTTCAAACATAAATACACCCAATGAAACATTCAGATCCGCCCAAATCCTAAAATCCACCACATCCGGGAAGATAGGTAGCATGAAATGACCCGCTGCGCCAATTTAGTATCTCCTGATTTTAGTTCTCGAGGTAACAGAATGGGGCTAGGCGAGACGGGACAAATTCTATTCATTAAAGAGCATGTAATCCCACATTTGTTACTCCAATTTTCGTAATACCACAATGGGTTCGTAGCGGCACTAACTTAAAATCAAGTCCTACGAAACTAACCGCGTTTTAAAATCCCTTTATGGAAACGAGTCTGAATCTTATACTTTAGAAAGGGCAATCTGCCTCAAAATCTCGACACCGGCTGCCGAGCCGAGTTCCCAAATTACCTTGACCAGATAAGGGTTCGTAAGGCACAGCGCTATAGTGTCTGTAATACAGGCGTTATTATACGCACTTTATACGGTTGACCGGTGAACGCCAGTGGGATCATTAAGAGTCTTCTTTGTGGGATACGAATGCAATGAAAAGAAAATGAAGTTAATTAAAAAGAAAAAAATTGAGGTGTGGGTATTATTGTTGGGTTGAAAGCTTGAACTAATATGCCTCACACCAACTCGAGGACTTGAAACAATGCTTAGAAGAGCAACTCTGGCGTTTTATGTTGTTGGGGTGTTACCCAGATAATGCGAAGAAAAATTGAGAATTCTAACTAAAGCGAGGATTCGGGACAAACTTTGGATCTGAATCGCAAATGGAAAGTTTGGATCATATCCAAAATTTATGACAAAGCTGTTCTGTTTCAGAAAATATTTTAATGGGCAAAAAGAATTTAGGTCAGAGGAGGAGAAAAATTGATATACATGAATAGAAATAAAGCAAATAAAAATGATAATTATTTTGAAACTTCGATTTTAAGTTAAACATTAATTAAATAGATTTCTTTGCAAAAAATACCCGAGGGATTTTCCCGTTTATTTCAATATTCCACAACAGGGGTTGAGTTCATTATTTTCCCTCTTGAGCGCGAGAGGAAACCTCGAAAAACTAATGGAGAAATCAATGAACGGAACGGAAGCTCGATCACGATTAAACGTTGTACTCTTGGGAGCAATTAAAGCGTTGTTTATCTGAAAAGCAAGGGTTCTCTGAAAGGGAAAACATTTTGCTCGTCATACTCCCGTGAACGTGTACTTTCCTTTAAATTTGGAAGCCGTATCGTGGAAAGCTGCAAGCAGTGGTCCTCCAAACTTGAATATTCAACCGCGACGACTTCGGACACAACTTAAGTACAAGTACCCACCTTGATAGAGGGACAATCAGAGCTTTCGGCAAAACGAGCAACCGCAGAGACAAAGCCTGATTCTCTCATCTCAGTCTTGACGCACTTGACTCGAGGACTGAAATAAGAGGAATCAAAGTGATTTGCTGCTTGCAGTTCCAGTCTTGGAGTGCATTCCAGGACTTCTTGCTACGAACCCAGTTCCACTTCCTCCCTGCCTTGGCATTTCACACGATGCTCGACGGACCGAGAATCGCGGTGACCGCATGCCGCAAATAAGCGACTTCTTGGGTGGAAAAATGCATGTAAGAACATTGCATATGTCAAGCAGGATCAATTTGCAATTTTCATCGTCGACTGAATCCACTGAGAAGAAATAGTTAAAATGTCGTTTCCAAAAATACCGATACAAACGGCGGAGAGAATTGGACCACTAATCGGTTAGGTTTATAAAAATCAGCCTTGACTTTGAAAAGTGATGGCACCGTTTATCCGCTTGAATTATAAATTTTCAAAATTACATATAAGGGTCCGTCAGTAGTGTAAATTTGGCTTTTTGTAATATTAGGAGGGGCCTATGCCCAGATAAAAAAATCCATCTGCCATTCCGCGTAGAATTTTATGTGCATCTTTCTATGTGGAAATCCACATAGAAACTTGAAACGCCTTCCACGTGGAAATTTAAATGTTATTTTTTAACTGCAAATATCTCGAAAGCCGTAAGAGATCTACATAGAATTCTTTTGAAAATATTTTTACTTGGAAGTTCATGTATAAATTCGACGTGGAAGTTTTAAAATTTCCATGCTGTTTTACAAATGGCTGTATTTACACGTAGCTGGATAAATTCGCATGTGTGAACTAACTTGAGTAAATAACAACAATTTGTACTTCTTTCTATTTTTCAGAATTACTGCTTGTAATAATTTTCATTTTTCTGAATTAACATTTCCCCTAAATTTACTTCTACAAGTTACCATTGTGCATAATTTGTATTTTTTTAATTGCTATTTGTCATCATATTTATTATTCCGAACTAACATTCATGTATTCTTCCAGGATAAAAATAAGGCGCGAAATTTGAATTCAGTCAAGGAAAATTTTTTAATCGACAAATGGTACCATTATATTTATAACAAATGGCGATTCCTGTATATGAATTTTAGCGTATAGGCACTATTCAGAGGAATGCAATTTATATCAAATCAAAATTTGGATAATTGTCAATTCGTGTAAACGAAAATGATAAAAAATGGCTATCTGGAAATAAATCAAGAATGCCAAATGTTCTTTCGAGATGAAAGAAGTTAGATGATATGAAAATGATGACAAAAGGAAAATTATGAAAAATTAGGTCAAATGGTGATTTGGAAACATCAAATTTAGGTCCAACGTTAATACATAAAAATAGAAATTACAACAACTTGTTATTAGGTTAAATAAATTTCAGTAAAATAAAAAATATTTGAAACAGAATCCAATGAATATTAAGGCGTTTCCAGAGAGCAATATTTTTGCGAATTGCGCGACATTATTTTTAGGCTGTTTGTAAAAAGACATTTTGAAAACAAAGGAAATAAAAATTATGCCAAATTGTCATTCGTGATAATAGAAATTAAGTGATATGACAATTTTATGATAAATCGAAATTCGGAAAAATAAAAATTAGGGCTAAGAATGATAATTCGGAACAAATTATGGAAAATGGTAAGTCGGGTTAATAAATTTAGGACAAATGGTGATTAGGAAAAATAAAAATTGCACTGAATGTTAATTCAGGAAAATAGAAATTACGGCGAATAATTATTCGCTCAAATGAATTTCAGTAACAAAGTGTGAAGTCGGAAATATTAGACTGATTTTTTTTAATTTCTCAAACCAGGACAAAAATGCTGTCCAATGCTCACTAGTGATAATAGAAATTAAGTCATATGAAAATTATGACAAATGAAAATTATGAAAAATAAAAGAAAATTTTGAAAAATGGTAATTCAACGGAGAAATGATCCCAAATAGTAATTTGGTGAACGAAATTTGATTAAAATAAACATGAGGGAAAATAAAATTTGAGGAATATTCTTGCGTATCGAGAGAGTAGTATTTTCCAACATTGCAGGATATTATTCTTTCATTAAATAAAATATTAAATGGGAATTGTAATACCGCTTTTTACAAATATTTTGAAAACATGAAAAACATCTTAAAAAATATACTAGGTTGGATTTGAATAAGTAGTTATACAAGTAAAAACAAATTATGCATCGATTTAACTCAAGTTGAAAGGATTTTGTCCACTCGATAAGAGGATATTACGTAAAGTCTACCAATTAAGGCAACTGCGCCAGTTATTGGAAATTGGAACCTTAAGTCTAATTCTGAATTCCAAATGCTTCCAATGTTGTATATTAACTACAGTCGTAACTTATTATAAGAAGGGCTTTATCGTGTTGGGAAGACTTCTAAATCCAAGGGTAAATTTTTATACAGAAAATCTTTCGAGATTTTTCTGGTTTGTTTTCTTTTCTAAATTTGTCTCAGAGGAAAATATTATAATTCTACCTTTAATATGAGTTAAGGAGCATCGACAAAGTTTATCATCTCTGAAGTTATAGATAATTAATTAAATGAAGCAATTTAATTAACACCTTATAAGAATATACTCCTATAAAAGTGATAAAATCATTTCGTCTTTGACTCATTTAAAGTAGGATTTGTTCATCTTTCTTTCGATTGAGGTAAATACTTTTTTATTTCATTTGGTTAAAAAAAATATTAAAAATCCAAATACAAATATGTCACACATCTGAGTTTTTATTTCTTTTTCTTTTTTTAACCATAAAACTTGAAAATCTCACATCTTTCATAATTGATAATAATAGTTTATTAGTTACAAAATGACGAATAAAAGTGTCAAACGAAATATTGAAAAAAGTTTTAGCTTGGGGTGAGAACCTATTATATTTACCACTTGCGGAAAAGCTCCGACAACCGATTGATTCAAGATAAGGGATTCTCGAGATTTGGGAAAATAGAGGCTTTGATTCACCAGAAAAATCGTGTCTTCATAACGAGATCAATGGGAGAGAAAATTCTGGATTGTTTTTTCGGGGCTCTTTTCTCGAGATATTGCCTAGAGAATCGTCGACGAAATTTATCGGCACGCAAGTAGGCCACTGAAACAACCGCGGGTACTTAAGTCCTAGTCCATAAATCTAAAGAACCCATTCAACTACCCACGGGGAACGGCCCGCTGAATGTGATTCCAATTCCGTCTACCCAGACATAACTTTTTGAAGTGAGAAGTACGTCCAGCCCATTTGTTATCACATAGCTGGGTCACTAGTCATATAGAAGATTGGAAAATGAAAAAAGAATTTCATTAAAGATTAATCCAGGGATTCAGGGAAATCTCAATTTTGATGGAAATAAGACAAAGATCCAGAATATCAGATTTCATACCATTTTTGCATATGGAAATTATGCAGTGTACTGAGAAATGCGAAGCTTTCAACTGGAAAATTAATTTCGATCCTGACATTTAATGTGAACTCTTTCGCAGCCAAATTAAATAAAGATTGAATCACCTCATAAGGTGAAGTCACCAGTAAGTGACAACCGACCATTGAGTGACACTCTCGATTAATTTCTTCATTTATTAAAAAGTTCAGTTGAAATCAAAATTTGAATGAAGGTTTAGTAAAAATCAACATTCGTTAATATTAAATTGCATATAAATATGTTCGGGGAATAATTTTCAAAGAAGTGTATAATACAGGTGTCACTAACGCTTCCACTCGTATGAAACACACAAAGCATCAATAATTATTAATAAGCAATGCAGACATTGCTGGCATTATAATTTTAGTATTAAAAAAACAAATAATTCAATTAGACTTACAAAAAAAACTCGGGATTGAAGCGTTTTCTGCAGTGAAAAGTTAAATATTGAACTGTTGAAAGCTAATAGTCTCACTATAACTGGGTTCTTCACCTTACAGGCATTTTCATTTTTTCGGATAAACACAGTCGCTTTCGTTTTTTAACATTCATGGAAATGTACGTTTTAAATAATATTTCGAACATGTGTAATTGTGTATTCATTTGGGTAGAAGAAACAATGTTTGAATTGATATATTTTTAATTTTTATTTCTCCCCAGTTTTACCAAAAGAAAATAAACAAAGTAATTTTTCGTAGCCATGAGATGAAATTGTATATTGATATTCACAGTATTTCTTGATTTACTCATTTTCCCAAATCATAACTTTTGTCATCATTTAATTTTATCCAAATTGTCATTTGATATAACCTTAAATCGGGCCCTATATCCCAAATTGTACCCTATATACAGCCCCCAAAAATACCCTATTTTGAAGATTTAGTTCATATTTCGAAGTTGAAGCCTTAATGCTTCAATCATTTTCAATTTAGATATTAAAAGATGATTTCAAATTTAAAACTTCAAATTGAGTCTTAATATTTTGGCATTTTAAGGCTTGAACCAGCCAAAAGTGAATAATTAAAAATTGAAAGCGTTTAAAATTAAACCTTGTAAAACGTTGTGAGTAAAAAGTAGTAGCTTATCTATTTTTCATTCCTTCGGCTGTTTGCAGTTTTTCTAATGTATTTCGATTCTTCTAAATTCACTCCATGTTTACTAAAATTAATGAAATATTTTGGAGAAAAAATTTCTTTTCAATTTACTTAAATTCATTACTCCTTCTGCTTCTACTTCTATTCTCAATTCAATGAATATTTAAAGATTTTAACAATTTGGTTCAATTCTGTCAAATTTATCAATTTTATTAAAGTGTCCAGAATTTTCCATAATTCTTGTAAATTCACTTCCACTTTACTGAGATCTTTTAGATTTTTTCGATTAATTCGAACTTTTTAATTTTTACTTAAATTTTTTTGAATTTATTCTGAATTTTTATGAAATTTTAAAGTAGTATAGGAATCTCAAAACTATAAAAAATGTGTAATTCGAAATTCAAGATTTCTTTCACCTGGTATAAACTATACGTATAGATATAATTTGATCATTATAGAGAATTATCGGAATTTCTCGACGATTTCCAGGGGCCTTGAACGTGGAAAAGTACCTCCCGTGTAGAAATGTCCCCATCTTTCCCTACTTGACGTTGGGTTCTAGTGGGGCCCCTATCAGAATATCTAGTCTGGAAAAAACTGATGGGGTCCCTGTCAGATTCTATTCAAGAATTCCCTGCTTCATAAAGTTGTGGCGAATCTATCTGTATCTAAGGGGGCCCCGACCAGAGAATTCCTACAACCGTATATGCCAAAAATATTAATTTTGAGGTTATATTTAAAGAGGTTAATTCAAGTACAGAATTTATATTTACATTTACAGGATTTTTTTGACCTTTTAAACAAAAGTTATCTCGAATGCATGCAGAAGTTTTCACGGAGACTCGATTACAAGAAATTGTATAGCAGATATACTTTTTTCCAACACCAGCACGAAAATTTCGAATTTCTTATGATCATTTCGCATTATTTAAGTGATTGCATTCCCGTGAGACTGTATGTAGTTTACTCCAAATATAAGTCTATCAGCGTTTTATTAACTTTTCAGAAGAGCTGATATAAGTAATAATAAGCAGTGACTGCTTCTTCATCATGCTTATATAGTTTTAATAATAAACAATGAAAAAATTGATTCTTGCCATGAAAAGATTTGATGACAATCACTGACTACTATTCATTTAATATCTATTCCAATCTTGTTACACTGAAAAAATAAACAAAATGATCTCTTTCAGCCTATTCAATCACCCGACTTACCATATTGGGAACATAACCTCGAATAGACGCACCGATTACACATTCGGTTGTCAAAATTGCATTAGAAAACGTTTCTTCTTTAATTTCAAGACAGTATAATATTTGTCGACAATTACGTTTTAATTGTGATTCTTAAACCCAATCGTAGGTATATGACATATACCTATAATGCACATCAATTAATTATAAAGACTCATTTTCGTTTTTGCACCCTTATTATCTCATTTAATTCCCTGATATAAAAAAACGATGGAGAATAGTCCATTCTACCAGAATATAATAACTCAAAATCGCAAGAGATACAGATAGACTTATAGTAGGGACATATTACATACAGTATCATACCTCGCGCTGTCAGCACTTACTCATATTAAATAGGGACTTCGATATCTTTTTACTATTACCAATCTGGCCCTGATCGGGCTAATTCGCTCTGTCTCGGGTAGGGCTAATTTTATGACCCGGAGTCGCGCCAGACTGGTAGCTCGATGGACGAATCGCAAGGTCAACTTGAAATCATTCAGAAGTGGCCTCGTCAAGACAATACCCGAATACGCCTGAACCAGGCTATGTCAAATCCTATGGCGAAAAACGGCACCGTCCCAAACTATGGCGCGCAGGCCAAGAGGAATGGTCACATACATTGCCGCCATAATGCTCAGTAGGATTGCAATAGGTGGAAAGAACAGGAAACGAAGGTTTACAAATAGATTTAATGCTTTGACGATGATTCATTATGAGAAAAAGGAAGTGTTTCGGGTTTCAACCGTGTGCAAAACTGCGAATATTTCCGACGTTTCGTGAACATTGCAGGTCACTTCTTCATGGCTTATCTGCACTTACTTCGTATGCTCACTTCTACAGGTTAGCCCCGGAGAAGTGAACCGCAATGTTCACAAAACGTCGAAAAGATTCGTACTTTTGTACGTGATTAAAACCAAAAACTCCGACTTTCTATTATAAACATTTACTAAGCCACCCGATTATATTTTATTCAGCCGTATTTATTAAAATATTAAAATACTAATGCACACAAGAGCAGCATATGCATGTACAAGTTCACTAACAATTGGCTGCTGCTTAATTTCTCTGCCCGACACAGATGGCGGGGAAAAACGGTTCCAATTTTCCCAAACGTAGTTGAGCTAGCCTGGCCTGAATTGGCTGAAGCCCCGAATTATGTTTGCAGTGTACATAAAGGAATGGTAAGGAGCGATATGTCCAATGCATATAGGCAGACAAAAGTTGAACTAGAAATACTAGAAATAGTCTTCTACTACTACGTATAAGGTGTATAAGACGTTTCATTGGCTGCCGTTCGCGCGCTTATTTGAAATCTTAAAAAATACAATTTTTTAATCATGATGAATAATTAAAAATAATTATATTTTAATATGTTAAAGTGTTACGTAGAGGATTTTTAATACATTCTGAGGCTTGGGTTTAAAAATAAAATGAGTATTCAGTAAATAATAAACTTTATTTTGTATTTTTAACCCAATGCTCAGAATATATTACAAACTATTCACGTACCACTTTAACATACTAAAATATAATAATTTCTAATTATTAATAATAAATAAAAAATTGGTATTTCTTAATATTGCAAATAAGCGCGCAAACGTCAGCCAATGAAGCGCCTTATGCATCGGATGCGCAGTAGTGCAAGGTGTCCGTGGTGCGAGCACTGCTGCGCGCACCAGTGTATTAAATTGATTAAATTTAAACTGATTTCTTTTCACAGTAAAACCCGCTTTCTGATTATTAAAACATGCGTGAAGAGTGAAGTGCATCAAGATAAAATGTTGAGCAGTGTCTTAAATCGAGGGCCTCCCTGGCCGACACTCATCGACCAGTGTGTATTCTCTCAACGTGACCTCTTCGAGTGAAAACGTGTCAAAAAATCGAAATTTCCTGATTCAATAATGCAGAAACAAAATTAAACTTTTAACAATGTTTTGGATTTTATCACACTTTTACTATATCAGTATAAGCCAAAATTGCAATTCCGCTACTGGAAAGTATATTCCAACATACGTGTATTGCAGTTTCAAAGAATGCGCGCGGTTTGCCATAAAATTATTGCAATTTCTCTGTGCAATACTGGTATTAGAATTTTGCCTTACGCTCACTTTAGCCGGTCTAGCAGATGAGTGCTCTATTTGAAGATAAGAATGGTACCTTGATAGTCTAGTGGTAACGCACTCGACAAAGAGCTTGGCGGTTAAAGTGCAATTCATCCTGACTGCGAATTTCGATTTTTGTTTCAAACTTTCTTCCGTAACTCTGCAACGCATGTGCGGCAATATTCCAACACATGTATGGTAATATAACAGTACCAGCATTTGAAAACTACAATATCATGTATTGGAACGTTACCTTCCGTCTAATAAATAAACATCCAATACATGCAATGGAATGTTTCAACAGAAATTTTTTACACTGTATAACAGGATGTACGATATTGATCCGAGGTTTGTACAGCGCAGGCATAACTTAACATCCGGGTTTGAACAATTAGATTATGAAAATTCACTTCTTCCGTATATTTTTGAGAAAATTCCATTTTAACTATTCATTAAAATTATCTGATACCATCAATTGAATAAGGACCGCATTAATCATATTCTTGATAATTGTTAAAATAATTAGACTTATCAACAAATTTGGCCATCATCATAATCTTGCAGGTAGATACCGCGATGCAGCCCATTAAGATTTCAGTGGAAATTATAAAGGCGCTCGCTTATATTGGGTCTTCTGTTTAATGGTACTGGGTTCACATGTAATTTTGGTGACCAATCACACTTTTTGTATGAAAATAATACATAATTTGTGAACAATAGTATTTGTTTACGTAACAAATATGTTACGAGGTTTTTTTATCATAAGGCTGAGATCACAAAATTCAAATTAACATGATGTTTCGATCAGCCTACGCTATCGATATGATTTTCTCATCATTGTTAGTAATGTTTTACAATAAAAACTAGTGTTCGATTGATCAAACTAGTTTCAAGAGAATGCCTTTGTGAGCATATAAATTCTATTGCAGCAAAAAGAAATAATCTTGCACTTTCAAATCAGAGGACATTCTTTTTTATGTAACTGCATTTGCTTAGAGAACGCCGCTATACTTTTGTATTGGATCAGAAGTCAGCAACAATGTTCAGACTACATACATAAATTTCTATCAATACCACTTCTACAAGTCTGTTTACTTGATATGAGGTGCACGCCTTTTCAGAACCAATTATGTTTCAAGGATGCCTCTTTAGTATTTTTACCGAATGTGGAAAGAATCATTAGGCCTCCTTTTAATATAACTCGATTTTTTTGTCCGTTTATTTATTTTTTTCGCAAGGAATAAATGATAAGTAAAGTTTTCTCTAATAAAGACTTTTAATTTTGCATACAAAAAAGTTTCCATGTGATCGATATTGATTGACTTTAAACTCCCTTTTAGATTCTGAAAAATTTGTTTTTTTAATTCTACGTGTTTGGTTCGTTTTACTTAAAACTTTTCAAAAAAAAAAAAACTTTACAAATTTCCGAAAACCTAAAAAAAAAGAATGTTCCCCCGGGTAAAAATATTTGGTATTGATTTTATCTTGAACGTCTTCAATATTAAATCAAGACCATGATGTATGATTCCGTCTCACCAGCTAGACATTGGATATATACAGACTTCTCTTGCATTTATGGCTGTAGCTGTGCCAATACAAGACCAGGTAGACTTGTCTTGAGACACGAAAAGATTATTTATGTCTTGGGTTCATTACTACCTGCAGGACTTACAATTTCCAGATTGGTTGGGACCAAACAGTTGAACCTTTTGATCTCAACAACTACAGGCACATACAATTTATACAAGTATATTATAATCGGTAAACATACTTGGAAAGCATCCCCAAAACATAATTTCTAGGGTACCAACGTTAGTCAGCTTTTTTAACTGAAACTTGGTTCTGTGGAGGCATATAGGGTTCCAAAGTGAAGTCTCGCTTATAATGAGGACATTTATTCCAAATAAAATTATGAGCTCAATGAAGACATTTTCTCAACAGATATCAGTTCTACAAGTACTCATAGATCCCCATCACATAAAAAAGGAAGCTGATTTATAGTGTTTGTCCACATTATGTTTAGCATACTGAGCCAACAATTAATAAAACTCCTCCTTGCTTCTGCTTGAATCTAATTTAAGATCACACTTCACTAATACAGCCTAAGTAAATTTTGTTACCAATGTAAAGATCATTTTTCAATCGAAAGAGAAACGATCGAGCGTAACTACAAACTCTTTGATACTTGAGTCTAAGTTGAATTATCATTGGAGTTGTGAACGCCAATCCCACCAGTTTTTATCAAGATTATTCAGAGACCCACGACATCAAGGAGTAAAAAGACGGTCGTATACTCTCAAACCGCGTAAAAAGGAAGCTCACATCAGGTTCTCTGGTTTGGTATTGTGGTGCAAGGAGGAAAGGATGTGATTGTGGTGAAGCATGTCAAAAGAGGGAGAGGGATTAGAAAGAGTGGGTGGCGAAAGAGGGAAAGAGAGACAGAGAGAGAGAGAGAGTGCCTGGATTGTTGGAGGATCCTCGAGTACGTGTGTACCGCCCCATTTTCCATGGCCACGCCTTTCTTCAAGCTAGAAAGCCTCATTGTTTCTTCCCGTTCACGGTCCATATTGCTGTTCCAGCTCCCTACGGAGCCTTTTTGCGGCCGTGTCGCCGTTTTCGTTCCCATTGGCGTTACCATCGGCTTCTCCATCGCTACATCCGTCTTCGCCGTCAGCCACGACACCCTCGACTTCTTCCTGCCGTCTCTTAGCCGTCGCCATCTCCGCCGCGTGCTTCTTCCGCCACTTCGTCCGCCTGTTCTGGAACCAGACCTTTAACAGAATAAAAATTGCAAGCATTAACCATCGGTATCCCACTATTATTTCTATTATGAAAAATTGGATTTTTCTAAGCAGCAGGCGATCTCCAATGTTCAGGGTAAAATATTTAATTTTAATTTCATATAATTTTCATTGGTATAGTGCTTTTCAACTCTCAGTATCACACGCCAATTGGGTTCAAAACTTGAGTATTTAAAATGTCGGTGCCCCAGGCCAATTGGGCTAAAAATCGGAGTTTATAAGGTTCATGTAGAAATCCTTTGTAATCAGTTTTCTCTCGAGACAAAATATGCCCTTCCGTACATCTGAGCGATTTTAGTACCTCTGAATGACAACGTTGTTCGAATCGATTTATTTCTTCTTTCCCGGCTGAAACGGTTATTAATTAAACGGCCGCGCAGTGGGAAAAAAGCACTTTTTTGGGACAAAAATCAGCCGACTCCTCAGTTGTCAACGGATCAGAGCTTTTTTTTAAATACTCATGAA
>JAWWLR010000054.1:11599076-11621772 GCA_035041075.1 Acraspis erinacei
TTAGTGAAATTCAAGGAATAAGTGAAATTCATGGAATTAAAGGAATTCGCGGAATTCATGGAATTCATTGGAATTCATTGGAATTTAAGGAATTTACGAAATTCATGCAATTTATGAAATTAGCAGAATTCACGTACTTCATGGAATTTACGGAATTCTATGTTTACACTTAATTTATGGAATTCTTGAAATTTCTTGAATTTACGGAATATAATCAATTCCCCGGATTAACTGTAATCACGGATTAAAAAAATTCAAGGTATTTACGGAATTCGTGTAAATTTCGAAATTGACAAAATTCATACTATACGCGGAATTCACGGAATTCGCAGAAATCATGATAATGAAGAAATTCACGAAATTTAAGAAATTCGCGGAATTCATGAAAATCAAGGGATTTACTGAATTAACAGGATTCATGGAATTCATGGAATTCGGGTAATTCACGGAAATGAAGGAATTCACGAAATTTAGGGAATTTGCGTAATTCATGCATATTCACGGAATTAGTGAAATTCATGGAATTAGTGAAATCCAAGGAATTAGTGAAATTCAAGGAAATAGTGAAATTCAAGGAATTAGTTAAATTCAAGGAATTAGTGAAATTCAAGGAATAAGTGAAATTCATGGAATTAAAGGAATTCGCGGAATTCATGGAATTCATTGGAATTCAAGGAATTTACGGAATTCATGATATTAATGGAATTTAAGAAATTAGCGGAGTGTTTGGAATTCAATGAATTCGTGGGAGTGAATGAATTCCATACATTCCGTGAATTCCGTGATTTTATTAAATTTCATTAACTAATTAAATTTGATAAATTCCCTGAATTTCGTGAATATCATGAATTCCATGATTTTCTTGAATTTCACGAAATAGTTCCATTCCGTGAATTGCTTAAATTCCATAAATTCCGTGAATTCCATAAACTCCTCGAATTCCATTAATTCCGTAAATTTCTTGAATATTATTAATTCCTTGTGTTCCTTGAATTCTTTGTGTTTCGTAAATTCTTCGAAATACGTGATTTCCGTGAATTTTTCGGATCCAATGAATTCCGGCAATTCCGTGAATTTAATGATTTTCTTGATTTGTGTGAATTTCATAAATTCCGTGAATTCCCTGAATTTCTTGAATGCCGTGAATTTCTTAAATTCCGTGAACTTTTCGAATTTCTTGAATTTCGGACATTACTTAAATTCCGTGAATTCTGTAACTTCTATGTATTCTGCTAAATCCTTAAAATTGTACACAATTTTTTATAATCTGATTTGTTTTTCAAGTGAACAAAGTAAAGCAGTTATTAAACACCTGGTTATTAATTTAAAAAATATTCCCTCAGTTATTAAAACACAACATAGATGCGTTGAAAACCATTTGAGCTCAAAAGTTTCAACTTGATTCAGCTAATATTGACGATTCTGAATAAAAATAACGGGAACGTATTTTTTTCTTATGGGAAATGCGCGTTTAATTCCACAAGGCTCATCTAACCTCTAAATTTTTTCTTGAAAAAAAGATCCTTCTCTTTTCCCTCTACTAGGAATCGAACCACAGAAAATCTTATTTCCGATCAGGTGCTTTTCCGTTAAGCTATTAGAGAGTTCAAAATAAGAAACTTAATGCAAGATAATACCGCTAATTTTAGCTAGGTGTTAAAGGCACAAATAATTATTTAAAACGAAACTGTTTTATCATGGTTTTTAAGGTTCTTATTCTGGTCGCTCTAATAGCTAAATGGAAAATCACCTGACGGGAAATCCGAAGTTCTTTGGTTCAATTCCCCTTGAAGCGAAAAGAGAAAGATCTTTTTTTCAAGACAAAATGTAATTTTAAATTTAAACACAAAATATTTTCCATCTTGTCTGATTAGGACTTTAAGCATCATCTGCCATTGAAAATTCTTAACTTGATCTCAAATTAATTACTTTTTATTTGAAAGGTTCCCTTTTATTATAATTTTTCCAAAAGGGGAAAAGGGTTGTGTACGAGTCAGGGTCATTTTTTTCGGAAAATTTAATATGTCATCCGATAGCAAAAAAAAAATCAAAAAAATCTCGCATGATCGGTCATCTCATTATAATAATTTTTAGTGAGTTTTCATAGGTGGCGGCGCCTCCTTTTCTTTTTTCTTTCGTCTTTTTTTTTATTATTATCAAATCACAAAAAAAAACTCTGCCCGAGAAGGAAAATCATTTTCTTTTCTCTTTTAGGAGAAAAAAGTGTTTTTATTTATTTGTTGTTTTTATATTTCAATAGGAACATGTTATGGTGGTTGCCCAAGGAGGGACCCCAAAATAAGCCGAAAATCCGCCCCTTTTTTGAGCCCAACTTAACTTTTGAAGAAAAGAACAAAAATTGTCGCAACAAATCTCAAAATAATCGCCAATGCATGCTGTAACCGGGTTTCTCATTATTTTAACCGAAAAGCGAAAAAAACCCTAACAGTGGGTGGATACTACACCGGTACCATGAAAGTAGGTGAAATAGTGCCTAATAGTTTTTCATAATGACAGTATAATATGTACCTCAATTATACTTACTCAGTGACGCTCCGACTTTTGAAAATCGAAAAACTACCCCCACGAGGGGATGGAAAATACTTCGTAAACAAGAACATCTATAAAATTATTTTTAATTATTTTTTTTCTGTAGGAGAAATCAAGTAGTGTCAATGTATAATAACTAACAAAATTCTACTTATTTAGCATTATTTCCACCCTTAAAACTTGAAAAACTACCCCCTATCCGGGGGTGGACAGTAAATTATGACCAAGAAAGTGGATAAAAGATTTTTTTAGTTATTTTTTTTACACGAATTGATTTTATCTATCGACAAAAATAAATAAATCAAAAAGATTTTATATATATTCTTGTTTATATCGTATTTTCCGCACCCTCATATGGCTAGTTTTTCGTTTTTCAACAGACGGAGCGTCATTGAGTAAGGATAATTGGGGTATATATTATACTGTTATGATGAAAAACTATTAGCCACTATTTCACCTACTTTAATGGAACCGGTGTAGTTTCCACCCCTGATAGGGGTAGTTTTCTGTTTTCGGGTAAACTAATAACAAGCTCGGTTACAGCATTCATTGGCGATTATTTTGAGATTTGTCACATTTTTTTATGTTGTTTTATTCAAAAACTGCGTTGGGCGTAAAACAGGGGCGGATATTGGGGTCCCTCTTTTGCATTTAGATTCTTGGTTTTATTAACGGGAACACTTTTTTTAATTAATTTTTTTCTTATCTTGTTTCTTTTATTCAAAAATTTAATTTTTTCATTTTTAATGATATTTTTCACGATTAAAACGAAAACTGCTCGTCCTAAAAAAAAAAAGAATGAAGAATGACAAATTTTAAACTCCTTTTTAGTGACGATAATCAATATGAAATTGCCTACTGGTCGTAATAAAAAGTTTAGGAAGAAACTTCAATTTATTATTAGGAAAATAAGGAAAAGATGATTCTCTAATCGGAAACAGCAAACACAGATATGTAGGCCAAGCGCAAGTCAAATGTCCCATTTTGGATAAAAATTCCAAAAGTGAGCTCATTTTAAATATTTTTGAGACCACTTTTTTCTAAATTGAAAAGTTCGCTGAACGATTGTTTGTATTGCTTGCAAAGAGGAACATTTTCTAATAATTATTTTTCTTGTTAAAATAATAATTACCAGAGTTATAGCATTTTCAAAATTAAAAAAAGGGAAAATAAAAATTTTAAGCTAAATAACGCACTATATGAAAAAAGTCAACAATATTTTTAAAGATTTTATTTATTAAGCTTTTTATTTATTATTATTGCTTTTCAAAGCCATACAATATTATCAGAATAATCTTTTCAATTTTCTCGAAAAATCGAAAATTAAAATTTTGGATGCAGAAAAAAAGATTGAAAAATCAAAAATTCCATTTTGCGTTCAAACAATGCAAGATGAAAAAAATGAAAATACAAAAATTGTGAACCAACAAAATATCTACAAATTGGTGCGTCAAATTTTAATAGGACGCGTAGCTTTGTTTTATTCTTAAGAAACAACATTAAAAAATGACAACATTACATTTTTGGGCAAGTTGCAGAAGCTACGAAAAAACAGTTAAACAAATTTTTTTGACTCAAAAGGAGCTGCAAATTTTTTATTCGTCATTCTTTGATAGGGTGAGAAGTTTTTGTTTTATTCGTGAAAAAAAATATTAAAAAGTAAAAAATTAAATTTTTTGAAAAAGGGAGGCAAGATACGAAAAAAATTAATTAACAAGAGTTGTCCTTAAAATAAAACCAAGAATCCATCGAACAAGTTTGGACAAACACCATAAAATGTTAATTTTGAAATTTAAAAAAAGCAAATAAAAAAAAACACTTTTTCTCCTAAAAAAATAGAAAATAATTTTCCTCTTTGGACATAATTTTTTTTGTGATTTGATATTAATAAAAAACAAGACGAAAGAAAGAAAAAAAGAGAAGATTATTTGGTTGGTAGCCTTCTCATTTTTCTTTCCTCTTTTCTATTTTTACAGACAGACAGATACATTTGTAAAAACCTGTCTTTCGGAACCAGGGGGTCTCAAAAAGTAGATATTTGGCAGGAACTGGGGGTGGGAGGGGGATTTTACCCATATATAATACCTTTTCTGATAAGCATTTACAAAAACTGCAACCATTTTTTTGACAACAACATTTAAAAAATTTTCTAACATAATAAAGAATTTTCACGATTTGTTGAAAATTTAAGAAAAATGTGCGTGACTTCCGCTTAATATACATAAATCTGTGTTTGCACATTTCGATAAGAGAAGCATTTTTTCCTCAAATTCCAAACAATAAATTGTAATTTTTTCCTAGACTTTTTATTTCGACCTGTAGAAAAATTTCATATTGATTAGGGACCTTACTTAAATTGCGTAACATCTCAATGGGGGGGGGGGGGGGTCGGGAAGAGTATCTTTTTAGTAATCAATTTAATTTTTGATTTAAAATTCACCTTTCTTACTACAATTTTCATTTTACATGGGCAAAAATGCAATTGGTTGGTTGAAAAATTAAGAATATTTTTAAAACGTCGTACTTTTTGCTAAGAAATCGACTATTTAGCAAAAAAGGAACTTATTGTTTACAATTCTTATTTTGGGGTTAAAGAGTGAACTGGAATCTTCATTGGATAAAAATTTAAATATTTTTCAAATTTCTTTTAATTCATTTGTTTGAGAAAAAAATTCATCTTTCTGGAATAAAAATTCAGTTCTACGGTTAAAAATTCAACCTCTTTTTTAAAGTTTCTCTTTCTTACTTTAAAAGTCAGCTGCTTTAGCAGAAATTACATCTTTTTTGGATAAAAATGCAACTATTTGGTAAAAAGTTCAACAATTTTGTTGAAAAGTGATACTTTTTGTTTAATTTAAGTTGTTTAAAAAATTCAGAGTTTTCGTTTAAAGTTTGTCTTTTAGGTTTGAAAATTAATCTATTTTAATATAAACATAATTTTCTAAATTAAAATGTAACCTTTTTGTTGAAAATTCTTCTTCTTGTTTTGAGTATTCAAGTAATTTATTTGAAGTAGTTGATTAATTCACTTTGATAAGAAATTCTTTTTTTCTTCGTGAAGATTTATACTTTTATTTTAAAATTCATCTCTTTGGTTGAAAGTTACACTATTTTGTTCAAAATTAATCTTTTTTAATTGATAATTCAACTACTTGGGTAAGCGTTAAACTACATTGTTAAAAATTTAATTTATGTTTGAATGCCTATTGTATCTTTTCCATTTTTGAAAAATGGACCCTTTTTAGTTGAAAATGCTCTTTTTTTTAGTAAGAAGAAAAATAATTTTCTTGGTTTTAAATTTCATGTTGTTAGGTAAAAATTCATCATTTTCCTGTTAAATTAATTTTTTTGTTCAAGTCATATTTTTTATTGAAAAATCAATATTTGTAGGAAAAAATGGTCTTTTGGCTTCAAGTTTAAATAATTTTGATAAAGTTCTATTCCTTTCTTAATTGAAAAAATCTTATTTTTTCAAAATTCGTATTTCGTTTTAAAATATTTCGTTTGTTATAAATTTCATCTTGTTGGATTGAAATATAAACTATGATACTTTTTTGTTGGCAATTTATCTTTCGAAGTTGCAAATTTAAATTATGTTCAAAATTTAGTTATATTGTTGAAAAGTAATAAGGTAATAATTAATTAATGATTTCACAATATGAGAAGCTTTTAACTAAAATTTTCACTGCAAAATTCAGATAATTATTACTTAATATATTTTTTTAAATTTGAATTTCCATTTCTTAAAATACAATTTTTTAATAAAACATAAGAATTCAAATCATTAAAAATTTTAATAAATCAGTTTTATCGAAGCGCCAAAATAATTGTCACCCTATATATTGATGAAAATTTAAAGTATTAATAATCTTTTTATTTAATTCCACAAAAATTTGAAACATATTCACATAATCTTAAAGTAAATAATTTATTTATTTTCCTAGTAAGCAATATTTAACTTTAATCTTTATGTAATTCATTATTATTAACAAAATTAATCAGCTAAGAATAATAACCAATCTATAACATAAAAAGCATTAAATGGATTATTTTTATTGACTAATTACAATAATTTCTATTTTACAATTATTTCTTTCCTAGTTGCTTGATAAAAATTAATTTAAACTTAGAAATTTATAAAATAATTTCAAATAGCGCATAAAAATTGAAGGACCGTCTTCAAGATAAAAACATCGTCTTCTCATTGTTTGAACATCGTCGAGAAACATAAGAATTTTTTACAGTCTTAAAATTACGATGGATTGGTGCCCTCCAAATTATTTATGCACCGTCAGGGTCTTTATTCCCTACTTTTCAAGAAAGATCTGTTTTAAATTTAAAATTTGTTTTCGGTTCTAAATTTATTTTATATTCCACAGAGAATTGTAATTATTTAGGACACTTTGTAAAAAGGATTTTCCTTGATTTAGTATAAACTAGCGTGTCTAATGAAGTTCATTTTTGGTTAAAAAATCAACTGATTTGATAAAGTTCGTCGTTTTTTTATTTAAAATTCATATTTTGTTGCTTATAATTTTTTTGCTCAAACACTTTTTGGATGAAAGCACTTTTTTTAACATTATCTTTTTGATTCCAAAATTCACCTGCTTTTGTAAGATATTCACTTTTATTTTACATAAATGCAACTGTTTGGTTGAAAATTTAATAATCTTGTTAAAAATTCATAATTTTGGTTAAAAATTCGTCTAATTAGCACAAAACTTACTTATTGTTTAAAAATTTTATTTGTTTATTGGAAAGTGAACTGGAATATTTTTTGGATTAAAATCTTTTTTTTAAGTTTGTCTTTTTGATTTTAAAACTAACCTGCTTTAGCAGAAATTTTATCTTTCTTTTGCAAGAATGCAATTGTTTTCTCAACTGAAATCTTTTTTTAGAGAAAATTAAACTGTTTTTTAATTTGAGAATTCATCTTTTTGTTTTCAAAATTTCTCGATTATAGTAGAAATTTCATTTCTTTTCTATGAAAATGGAATTTTTTTATTAAAAATTCTTCTTCTTTGCTTGAGTATTCAACTATCTTATTTGAAAAATTTGCTTCAATCACTTTGTTAAGAAATCATTTTTTTAAGATTTATTGTTTTAGTTAAAAATTCCTCTCTTTGTTCAAAATTTTAAATACTTTGTTGAAAGTGATCTTTTTTAATTGAAAATTCAACTATTTGGGTAAAAGTTAAACTACACTGCTAAACATTTTTTCTATTGAAGGCTTATGTATTCGGTTGAAAATATAACAGTTTAGTACAAATGAATCCGTTTCCTGGAAAATTAATTTTTCGCTGGAATCTTATGTTTTGTTTAAAAATCAGTATTTTTTAGACAAAAGTCAACCTTTAGCTCAGAGGTTTAACAATTCAGATAAACTTTTATTTGTTTTTTAAGTGAAGAATCTTTATTTTTTTTAAACTCATTTTTTTGTTTTAGAAATTATTTGTTGTATAAACACCTTCTTTTTTTTAACTTTAATTTTAATTTTTACTTTTAATTTTTAAATTTAATTTTTAATTTTAATTTTTAATTTTAATTTTTAATTTTAATTTTTAATTTTAATTTTTAATTTTAATTTTTAATTTTAATTCTTAATTTTAATTTTTAATTTTAATTTTTAATTCTAATTTTTAATTTTAATTTTTAATTTTACTTTTTAATTTTCAATTTTAATTTTTTAAATTTTGCATCAACTTATTATTGGAAGTTAAATAGGACTTTTAATTAGGATTTTAATCTAATTTAAATTTCTTAATTTTTTTATTTGTTATATTACATTAAAGTGTTTCAAAAATGCATTATTTTTTTAATTTTCAAATCCACACAAAAACTGTTATCTTTCAATAATGCTAGAAAGTCGTGACTTTGATGAAATATTTAACTTTTCGTCTACGTTCATCTTAGAGAGAGATGAAAATGAATGAAATTGAACAAAAAAATTCTTTAAATATAAAAGAATAATGAATAAACATCAAACAAATTTATTTCTTAAACAATCACTTTTTTTTAGAATAGATTTTTCTGAAATAACACATATCTGAAATAAGCTTTAAATTTTCTATATAGATCTTACAAAATGGAAATTTTCCTTTGATTGTTTTCTCCTTTGTTTAAAGTAATATTATTATTTAGTATTTGTTCTTAAATAAAAAGTCGAAACTTCTATGAAGAAGAGAGTTATAAACGGTAAAAAGTTATTATACAATTAAAAAATGTAGAGCCTTTTCAAAATTTGAAATAAAATTTTTTCTTATTTTTGAAATTTTTGTAAATGTTTCTTATAAATGGGTAAAGACTTGCAAATTATTCAAAGTAAATTTTCAACTCCGTTTAAATTATTATTATTTATCTTAAAAGAAAAACAATTTCCAATACAAAATTATCTGTTTTAAAGAAGATTCTCGATCATAAAGTTCAAATATCAACAAACAAACAAAATCATTTTCCAACTTAAAAGTCGCTTTTTTTACCAAATCTTTGAATTTTTTAACAAAATTTTTTTCAATTTCATTAAAAAACTTCAATTTTTATCAAAGGAGATTCACAGAAAAAAATGAAAGGTAATCCTTACAGCGATTTCAGAGTAAACTTTACCTGCTACAACTCTATTGCATCTTGTTTTGTTTCCGCGCAAAAAAATTCAAATTCATCTACTTGAAAATTACCCGCAACAAGAATTCACTTCTGTTCTTTCTGTGTTGGATTTTTTAGCGGAAAAGTCTAATTTTTAACAAAATAAACAATAAAAATAAATTTTCCTCAAAATTTTTAAACATTTAACTAAAAAACATTTAACTAAAAAATAGATGAAGCTTAAGAAATGAATTTTTAAAAGATGCTGAATCAAAAAGTATAATTATAAAAAAAAACGATAATTTAGTTCCCAAAATTCAACTTTTTAATGAAAGATGTTAATTTTCTACCAAATAGTTGAATTTTCGACCAAGAAAATTAATTTTATACAAAAAACAAACGATTTTCTACCTTATCAAATATATTTGGTAAAGTGTTAGCCAAACCTGGAATAGTTAAATTTTCCGATAAAAGAAATTTTAACAATAAAAACGAATTATTATCAAAGTTATCGAATTTCGAACCAATAAGAAGAATTCTTGACCAAAAAGGACGAATTTACACAAATTTCAATTTTCTAAGACATAGTTGAATTTCCAAACAAATTGTTAAATTTCAAAGACAAAAAGACAAGTTTTTTATATAAGAGAATAGAATTTTTAACCCGAAAATAAAAAATTTCAAACCAATATTTCATTTTCTTCCAAAATGTTAAAATTTCCGTTCAAAACATTATTTTTTACATCAAAGAGGGAAATTTTAATATAAAAATTTACAAGAAATTAAGTAAATTTAAAACCGTATAGTTAAATTCTTAATCTGAAAAGATTAATCTTTGAACAAGAATGAACGGTTTGAGTTTTAATTGTGAAAAATTAGTTTTGAATTAAGAAAAACGAATATTTTACAAAACAGTTGAATTTTCAAGACAAATGGACGAATTTTCTACATTAAATAATGAAATTTTAACCCGATAATATTAAATTTCAGTAAAAAAGTGATTTTTCGATTAAATAGTTAAATCTTAACTTAAAAATCTTAGTTTTTGTCCTAATGAATAAAATGTCAAGAAAATGCACACATTTTTAACCAAATATTTTAACTTCCAATTGAGAATATTAATTTTTTACCAAAAAAGATGAATTTTAGACAAAGTACATAAATTTTAAATCAAAGAGTTGAATTTTCGAAATTTGAAAGATCATTTTTTATTCAGGAATAAAAAGGTACATTTTAATTTCAAAAAATTAATGTTTCATTGTAGCAAAATATTTGTATTAAAAAAATCTTTTTCCAAACAATTTTAATTTGCTATTAAATATTTGTCTCTTCAACTCCACTGCTGCATTTTAAAGTCAAGAAGACCAAATAGTTCAATTTGAGGTAAAAAAAAAATTATTTTTTATAAATAAATATTCTATTAAAATTATAAATCTTGTAAAAAAATGAATTTATAAATAATGTTACTTTAAATAAAGAAGGATAAAAAATTATTCTTTAAAAACTTACATTACCCTCAAAAAGATTAAAATTAAATGTCTCATGTGTGACATTAGATATATAAAATAACTATTTATAATAAATAGTTCCAAAAATTCACAAAACACCTCAATGATTTTCGAGGTAAAATATTTTTTTAAAAAAGTCATGGTCATTTCTGGAATAGCTCTTAACGATAAATCCATTGGTGACCTTGAATTTGACCTTAATCTTGACCTTCAAAGTTAGTTCAAGGTCATATTTGACTTATGACCTGAGTACATGGTTCGGAACCATTTTTCCCGGTAAATAGAATTTAACAAATCGAACTCTAATCTAAACATTATTTATTTTTATGTAATAAAAAATAAATAACAAATTAAAGCATTCAAAGTGGAACGTTTGAATGTTGAACTTTTAAATTTAATTAATTTTCAAAGGTTTTAAATTCAAAAGTTTTGTATTGAATCAATTGTAAGAATCAATCACCGAACTTTAAACATTTTCAAAATTATATCATTAAGTTATTTTAGGCTCGAAAGATTAAAAAATAAAGATTTTGTTATCTTAAACATCCTTAAATTAGAAGTTAAATTATTATAATTTTAAATAGTTTAAACATTCTTGAAACGCTTTAAAATTTTATTTAAAAATCTTCAGAAATCTAGAAGGTTTTTTAACATTTTTTCAATTTTAAAATTATTTTTCAAATTTTTTTCAGAACTTCTAAATAACTTTGAAAATTTATTGAATGTGTCCTAGAACTTCTAGAAAATCCTGGGAATTAAAATTTTTTATTTAAATATGGAATTATAAATATCAATTGAACCCTCCTTATTTGTAGAAAAAATTTGAGTAACTTTAAGAGATATTCGGCACTTGTAAAAAGATTCAAAATCAATTTAGAACTTGAAATGATATCAAATAATTTAAACTAACTATGTGTACCGACAGAATTCGACTATTCGTACCGAATAAAAATATTTTCTCAATTTTCCTAGGAAAATTGAAAATTATTTTTCATTTTGAAAAATTATTTTATCAGAATATTTAAATATATTTTAAGACATTTCCAAAATTGTCCAAAAATACCATGGGAGATTTTACGGATTTAAAAAAAATCTGCAGGATATATTTTCAAAAATGTTTAAGAAAAATTCTATCCATTTTAAAATATATTTAGAAGTTCTGAACAAAATTTCCACAAAATCGTGTCATATTGATTTTTATTATTTTTTTTTCATTTGGAAATTTTGATTGTGAATCTGCTACAGCTTGATGGACCTGTTTTTGAACCTCGGATTGTTTCAGATTAAAAATTTTTTTACGTGACTTTTTTCGGGTCAATGCTATTTATAATTTTTATCAAATTTCGTGGAATTTCTGTGAGCGTTCAACTTGAAGGGATTTTAATGAGGTTAAATAAATCAAGTGTCTAAACAATATTTTTTTTCATTTCGATCCAGGAATTATTGAAGTCGTATGTTTTTCGTGATGACAAAGAATATTATTCAAATTTTCACAATTTATTATTACACACATTTATAATAAACACAAGAATATAAAAAACTTATTTTTTATTTAAAGAAGGAAAAAAGGTCAGGGACCGTATTTAAATTACGTAACGTAATTTAACGTACGTAATTTATAAAAAAAAATTTAATTCACAACAAAGAAAAGCATTAATTTAAAGAATGTTTAATGCAATTGAATTTTTTTCTGACTATCGCTTCTTACCAAATTTAAAAAAATGATTGCATTTTAATAAATCAAGGCTTATTATTTCCGGGAAAACTTTCTCTACAATTCTAATGTTTCCACTTTTGAAAGTAAATTTTCCTTTGGCTGAAATATTCAAAACAATTTTTTTGTTAAGAAAACATTTTTAAACAAATAATTATATTTTAAGTTTATTTAGTTATTTTAAAAATTGCAAACAACAGACTTTTAGAGAATGTTTGCCCGGTAAAATAAGCCATCATTTATTAAAATTCAATTATTTTGCAAAAATTGGTAGAAAGGTCAGAAAAATTTCAATTGCAAAAGAAATTGGTTAAAATTAATGTTTTCTGTTATTGTGAATTTTACACTTTTCATAAAAAATAAGTTTTTTGAGTGACGTGAGTTATAAAATTTTTATTTTTAAAATCATAGAAAAACTATTTTTCAGATATCTGACTTTTGCCTGTGATATTTTTAAAATAGGATCTTTTATAAACTGAATGAACCACTATTTCAGATACAAATTTAAAACGTCGCCAAAAGACGAATTTTTTAAATACAAATTAAATTCTCAACCAGACTATGAATTTTTCGCCAAAAAATTGTTTAACCAAATAGTTCAATTTTCAAGCAGATATAAAATTCATAACAAAAAAATTCAATAAAGTAGTTCAAATTTTACTCAAGCAGTGGAATTTTTAATTTAAAAAAATTTAAAAATACGAATCTTCAATACAAAACTCATTTCTTAACAAATTTTTGCAAACAAAATGTTCAAACGAAGTAGTAGACTCCTCAAGTAAAGAAGATTAATTTTCAACTAAACAATTGCATGTTCGGTTGAATTTTCAACATCAAAATTTTAATTTTTTAAGAAATAATTAAGTTTTCAATTAATCTGTGGTATTTTTAACCCAGCATGATCACTTCTTGTTAAAAAATGCAACTGTCTTTTTGAAGATTCCAAATAGTTCGAAAATTTTCAAAATTTAAATTTTGTTTGAAAGGTAATTATTGTATTTTTTTGGATTTAGCTATAGATGAATTTTTCAATTAAAAAGGCAAATTTTCAAAACAAAAAAGAAGTATAAATATCTATAAAAAACAAACAAATTACGAAAAACTTTGTTTAAAAAATTCCCTATTGCTTTCTTGATTAATTTTAATTTCCCCTGAACATTAATAAAATTAAATAACAGAAGCTTAAACTTTTAACTTTTTAAATCTAGAATCTTTTATAAATAACGGAATAAAAAAATGTTAAATAATATAAAAAATTTCAAATTCACAATGCTTGACATTTATTTAAAGTTATAAAATTTCTCTCCGTTGCCAAATTTGTTTTCTATATCCCTGACTTTTCCCCGTTAAATAAAATTCCTTTTTTTTAAATTAAATTTTTGTACAATTTCAGCGAGTTATTTGTTTGATTTACATATTTCCAAAAATCACGCAGATGCCTACAAACCCCCCCCCCCCTTCTGGAACACAAAGTAACAAAATCTCTCATCCCCACCCTCCCTCTTGAACTGATGTTTTTTACTTTTTTTTAAAGGGACATTTACATTCAATACAAAACTAAAGTTAAAGAAAAGAAATTCTCAAATTGAAAACTAACTTTTCTCTCGGTTTGGATGAAAAAATCAGTTTCAAAAAGGATTTAAAGAAAAATTCCTGAAATTTCAATTTTTTGTTTGATACTTTTGTTATTCTGACCTACTTTTGAACCTGGCCGTGAAAATTTTGGAAAAACGAATATTTTTCGAAAACATGTTTTCAACTAGAGGCAAATGCACATCAAATGCGGATGTTAGTCTTATCATTTTAGGTCGGTTTGTCTCGTTTAAAAGGTTACTATGTCAA
Source organism: Acraspis erinacei (assembly GCA_035041075.1). Lineage (NCBI taxonomy): Eukaryota > Metazoa > Arthropoda > Insecta > Hymenoptera > Cynipidae > Acraspis > Acraspis erinacei. The sequence continues at coordinate 11,613,273 of JAWWLR010000054.1, forward strand.
AACTCTAAGTATATAAGTCGCCTGAAATCAGTAACTCGAAATCAGTGTATTTTTAAACCCGTTCATCATGGAGTTGTTGTTCCTTTTTTTGGCGGCACTTCCTGTCGGTGAGTATACGTGAGAAAATTAAATTAAGCAAACAAACTTTTTCTGTTTTTGTATCGAAGAAATTTGGTAATGTTTTTCGGATTTAAAAATAAAAAATTGAAATATTTTTCTCAAATTTAAAGTTCATATAGAGTAAACTATATTTTCCAGTCCTAATAAAACCAAAAAATTAGCATCGCTGTAAAATTGTGTTTATCTAAAGTCGATTGATTTTCTAGTATAAGTGAAAATGAGTGAACTGGAGATTAATTTATTTTAAAAAAAATGTATTGAGATAAATATTTAATCATGAGGAGGTGTTTCATTTATTGCGGGCCCAAGAACAATTGCAACTCTTTCAATGTCAATAGAAAATAAAAAAAAATAAATGATTTTTTCATAAATAAAACACTGTGAGCGCAGAGTTAATTAAAAAAATTTCGAGTTTATTTAAAAGTTTTTCATTTTGTTTATAAAAGAATCCAGGTTTAAAATATTATTAAGTTTAAAATTCTTTTGAAAATTCAACCTCGTTACTCAAAATTTATTTGTTATTTAAATATCATGTTATGCTGTTGAAAATTTAACCAAAAACTGTTCGGATAAAAATTCAACTACTTTTTCCAAAAATTATATTTTTCATTAAAAAATTTATCTGTTTTAGTAGAAATTTCCTCTTTTTCATTAAAATGCAACTATTTGGCTGAAGATTCAATAATGCTGTAAAAAATCTTCCATCCTGGTAAAAAATTCAACTTTTTTTTTTAAAAATTCGTACTTCTGGTTGAAAATGAAAATATCTTTGAAGGAAATTTACTCCTTGCTTAAAAAACTATTTTTCAATGTTGAAGAGTCAAACTAAAATCTTTTTTATATAAAAAATAAAATATTTTCGTTTCAACATTTTTAATTTTTTTTTAAATTAGTCTAGTTTAGTAGATATTTTTGTTGAAAATTATTATTTTTGCTGCAAATTTATATTTTAGGGCTAAAAATTAATATTCTTTAAGAAAAATTGACCTTTGGCTTGAAGGTTGAACAATTTAGAATTTCTCCTTTCTTTGATGGTTGAAAAATCTTTATTTATTGCAAATTTGTTCGTTTAGTTGTAAAATAAATTTTGAATAAAATTGCGTGTTTTTCGTGAAATATCAACTACTACACTTTTTTGTTGAGAATTCATCCAATTAATATTAAAATTTAAATACTTTATTGAAAATTTATTTATTTATTTTTCTAATTCAAGGATTTTGTTAAAAGGTCATCTTTTATGGGAGAAAAGTACTTTTTGGTAAAAAATAAATAAATTTGACAATTTTTAATATGTATCTGAAATATTTTTTATTTTGTTTATACTTGATCCAATCTTAAAAACATTACAGAAACAGACTGGGTCAATTTGAAATTTTCACAATATGACGTTATTGTTTTAATTACTTAAATTTTATCTTTGTGGCTAAATCATTCTATTTTTGTATGGAAAATTAGAAAAATGTCAAATCGAAAAAAATTAAATTTCGGAAACGAATTTATGTTGGAAAGTAACTCGTGAGAACTCATCAGAATTTTGAGATTTTAAACAAACTTTCGGTTTCTTAATTTTTTTTAAGCACTTTAAACAAGTAGAAGGCAATATTTCGAGAAAAACGAGAATAATTCATGCTATCAATTTCTCAACATGGGCTTCTTCTTATCTTAATAGTGTAGCTTTATCAGTTTAACCCTGAAAAGTAAATTTCAAGCTCAGTTGAGTAGTGATAATAAAATTAAAGTAGTTGTCCCAAAAGTCAGATATCTGAAAAAAGTGTTTTTCTTTAATCTTAAGAATCAGAATATTGTAACTGATATGATTTCATATAAAAACCATGATTTTTTAGCATAAATGTTCAAATTTACCACAAAAAAAAACATTAATATAAACCATATTTTTTGCAATTTAATTTTTTCTGACCATCGCTTCTTATCTATTTTTAAAAAATTATTGCATTTTAATAAAGGACGGATTATTTGTTCAGGGAACACATATCTACAAGTATAGTGTTTTCAATTTTCAAAGTAAATTTTTTATGAATTTTATGGCTCTAAATCTTTAAGACAATTCCGAAAAAAATTTGTGAAACAAATATTTATATTTTAAGATTATTAAGTTATTTCTAAAATTGGAAACAGTAGATTTGCAGAGAATGTTTTCCCGAGAAAAATAATCCGTCACTTATTAAAACACAATAATTTTTCAAAAAATGGTAATAAGAGAAGGTCAGAAAAAAATTCAGTTGCAAAAAAAATGGTTTAAATTAACTTTTTTTTGTGAACTTTAATATTTTTCATACAAAATCATGTTTTTTATTTGAAATGACGTCAGTTATAATATTTGGATTCATAAAGTCATAATCAACAACTGTAAGTGAATTTTTTCAGTTGAATGTACCTTGCATCATTTTTCGAACGATTTGATTTTTTATTGTCAATGTTATTGTTCATGATTAAAAGAAGAACTACGGCATTCTATCGAAAAAATTCATAATACATTTTGCAGAACTTTTTAGGAGGAACAAATTGTCTTTTGTCTACAAATTTCATTTTCCTATTTTTAATGCGGGTTTTCACGAATAAAATAAAAAATACGAAATTCTATCAAAAAATTCAGTAATAACAAATTTGTACATATTTTTTAGGTTTTTATTATTTTCTCCAGCTATCATTTTTTTAATTATTTCTTATCCATCCCGAATTTTAATTTTTCGACAAAATTCAAGAAGGTCTTATGGTAATATTGTAGGGCCTTCAAAAATTACCTTCTCGTTCTTTTTTACTTTTTTTTTATTTCGTAGGTTATTTGGCCTAAAATTTTCATTTCTTTTTAAATTTTGTATGTGCTACAACTCTGAAAATTTTTATTATCGAAAAAAGTCATTAGGAGAAAATTAGCATTTTCAAGTACTACGACTGACAGCACGAGAATTTCTAAATTCTGAAAATAAGTGGTTTTAAAACTTTTCAAAATCTGCTCAATTTTGGAGTTTTTATCAAAAATGGCTGACTAACATACTTGATTTTCAGAAAATGAAAAATCGAATGAAATGAAAAAAGAATAAAAAAGAAACATCAAATAGATCTTGCTGAGTCAAATGCTAGGAGCTTTATAATTTTTTTTTAAAATATGTAGCTTAATTATAAATATATTATAAAATTCTTATAAACAACAAAAATTTCCCACGAAACATAGAGAAAACTTTTTCCCGCAGGATTTTCCCGTTTTTATGATATATTTAATTGTTTACTGGGGGAAAAAAATTATTTTATCCAGAAAAAATTATCCTGACTTCAAGAATGGTTAAGCCTTTATGAAACGGATAATATGCTTTTCTGATATAAGAAGCAACTTTGAAAACATATTGCGAAAAACACAAAAGATAGCGTTTCCCAGAAAATTTTCTTTTCGTGTTTTCAAAATATTAACAAAAAATTTCTAATATAAGAAAAGCATCCCATCGTTTCTTATGCGAACAAAATTTTTTTTTGAGTCTCAATGAATTTTTTTTTCTAAAAATATACTTTTCGGATTTTTGTTATTTTCGTGTTTTTAAAATTCGAAAAATTAAATAACGAAGATTTTTTTAAAAATCCCACCTTTTCATGTTTGGTAATATTTCACATCAGAAAAATTTTTAATATTAGGAAGACGTGCCATTGGATTTTTTCTGACTAAACCATTTTTGAGATACAAGAAATTTTTTTTCTTAAAATATAATGTTGCTTTTGCTTTTGCTTCAGAAATGAGAAAAATTTATTTTAAATTTCACATGATGTCTGTTTATAGAAGGCTTATTATATTTTCAAACAAATCTTCCTTCCTTTGTTATTTTTCCATATACTTAAGTTTTCTCTCTAACTTCGAAAAAATACGAAAACATGTCTAGAATAGTAAAATTATGTTTTGTGAAAAAAAATTTCTCCTAGAATTCTAGACAGTTTTGCAAATCAAAGATTCTTAATAATTTTTTTTTTAAAGAGAAGACACAATTCTACCAACAATAATATTATTTTATATTGACAAACGAAAAAAGGGTTAAGTAAAAAAATAATTTAAAAACTTTCCAAAAGCTCGATTTTTACGATATAATCAGCCCACTCAACGTAGGAACTGTGAGGAATTGTTGGTTGCAGAAAATAGAATTTTTCGGGAATTTATGGAAAGTTACCATAAATAATTGATCAAATTTTCATAAATGACCAAAAATTTTCCATAAACTTCCGGAGATTTATAAGCATTTGAAAATTAAATTTTGGGTTATTTATGGTAAGTTACCATATAAAAATTTCCATAAACGAAGGAAAATTTTCATAAATTTCCGTAAATTCATAACCATTTAAAAATTGAATTTTCGGAAATTTATGGTAAGTTACCATATATTTCGTGTCATATTACTATAATTTTAAAAATAAGTAATAATTTTCCCGAAAGTAATAAAAATATTAAAAATTAAACGTTGAGTAATTTATGTTAAGTTACCCTATTTGCCTGTGAAATTACCATAAATGACGGAAAATTTCCATACATTTCCGGAAACTTAGACATACTTAAATTTAATTTTGGGAAAATAATGGTTAGGTGTCATTGAATGTCTGTAATATTACAAATAAATTATCAAAAAATTTAATGAATTTTCGGAAATTTATAAAAATGTTTATAATTAAATTTTGGGTAATTTATGGTGAATTGCCATATTTAACATTAAAATGACCTTAAATGACTGAAAATTGATACACATTTTCAAAATGAATTTTGGTAAATCTATGATAAGTTACTATAAATTGCCTGCAATATTACCATATACTACCTAAAAATTTCATAAATTTCCATAAATTTACAAAATTGAATTTTGAATAATTTATGGTCGGCTACCATATTAAAATAAAAAATAAATGAGAGAAAAATTCCACAAATTTCCGGAAATTCATAAACATTTTAAAATTGAATTTTAGGCAATTTAGGGTAAATTGCCATAAATTACCTGTCATATTACCATAATTTACTATAAGAACTTTAATACATTTCCGGAAATTTATAAAAATATTTGAAATTTACTGTTGAGTAATTTATGTTAAGTTACCATATTTCCCTGTGAAATTACCATAAATGATGAAAAATTTCCATAAATTTTCGGAAATTGATAGACATACTTAAATTTACTTTTGGTAAAATAACGGTAAGGTACCGTTGAATATCTGTAATATTACAAATAAGTTATCAAAAACTTTATAAATTTTCGGAAAGTTATAAAAATGTTTAAAATTAAATGCTCAGTAATTTATGGTGAGTTACCATATTTACCTGTGAAATTACTGTAAATGACCTAACATTTCCATAAATTTCCAGACGTGAATAAATATTTGTAAATTTATTTTAGGGAATTTATGCTAAGTTACCATAAATTACCTGTAATATTACTATAAAGGACTAAAAATTAAGAAATTGCCGGAATTTTATAAAAATGTATCTAATCAATACTGAGTAATTTATGGTAAGGTACCATATGTTCCTATGAAACGACAATTAATGACGGACAATTTCCATAACTTTCCGGAAATTTAGGAACATATTTGATTCTAATTTTGGGCAAATTATGGTCAGATATATTGGAATACCTGTAATATTAGCATAAATTACCTAATCATTTAAAAAAATTCAGAAATTTATGAAAACGTTAACAATCTAATTTTGGGTAATTGAGCGCAAATTTCCATATTTACTTGCAAAATTACCATAAATTACCGAAAAGGATTAGACAGTTGAAAATTAAATTCTGGGCAATTTATGGTCAGTTACCGTAATTACCTGTAATATTACCATAAATTACGAAAAAATTTAATAAATAGCGAGAAATGTATAAAAAGGTTTAAAATTAAATTCGAAATAATTTATGGTAAGTTGCCATATTAAAATTTCCATAAATGACCGAACATTTCCATACATTTCTGGAAATTTATGAGCATTTTAAAATTAATTTTCTGGAAATTTATGGTATGTTACCATTAATTTCCTATCATATTACCATAATTTACAAATAAGTAATAAATTTCCCCGATGTTATAAAAATGTTTAAAATTAAATTTTGAGTAATTTATTATAAGTTACCATATTTTCTTGTGTAATTATAATAAATGACGAAAAATTGTCATATATTTCTTGAAATTCATAAACATATTTAAATATAATTTTCTGAAATTTGTGGTAAGATAACATTGAATACCTGTAATATTATCATAAATTACGAAAACACTTCATAAATTTCCGGATATTTATTTTAAAAATTCTAGTGAAATGTTGGGTTATTTATGGTAAATTGCCATATTTATCTGTAAAATTACAATAAATGACAGAAAATTTCCATAGGGTTCCGGCAATGTATAGAAATTTTTTAATTGCTTTTTGGTTAATTTATTGAAAGTTACCATAAAGGATCCCGCACAAAACAAATATAAAAAATGTGGGCGTCAAATTGGCAGCGACTTTATGAAAATAATGTTCTCGTATTGCCAAAAAAAAGTTTCTCTCTCTCCTTCTGTTTTGTTGGATGATTAAAGTTCGGAACTTTGCCCAGGGTTTTTTTCCGTTAGAGATTTAGTGACCATCCTCGGCCACAAGGTTGGTTTTATTGATGCTTCTGTAAAATAACATTCACAATGGTACTGGCATTTGAGTTGTCCACGGTGGACGGGCAGTGCAAGGGCGCCACCGAATTTTGTGGTTTAGACTTGGAAACCGAGTAATTTCTTGTGGATATGTTTCTGATAGCTCGTCTACCAGTGCCTCGGCATTCAGGCTAGGGGGGAAGGGGCGCGGGGCGTTTGCAAGCTTTGTAATTTTGAAAAATATTTTTCAAACCCCATGTTTGGGCCACCAAATTGTTACCAACCCCAGTGTGTAGCGCACAGAGATTGGAGGTAGGGTTAAAGATCCAATCTTGATAAGTAGGATGAGTGCAGCAGAACTAAGGCGGCCCTGAAAGGACACTGGCCGGGTTGTGCCTAGTTACGGGGTACAGGTCGTAGTTTGGCCCGTGATTTAGGCGTGTGACGAGCCAAGCATCTTGCTTCTGCATACTTTGCGAAACATTACGTTTACTGATGGGTGGGGGCAGCTGCAAGATTTTTATTTCCCCTTTTGTGAGTTTCTGCCAAGCAGATAAACTGTCCATAGAGGATTTTGTGTGTGCGCGAGAACACGCTGAATCTTAGTAGGTCTGAAATTAGTGGTCGCCAAATGCAGAATTTGCTTGTAATTTTTTTTTGAAGGTGGGAAGGGGAAGGTAGGCAAGTGAGGAGAGGAGAAAAATCCTGGGTCAAGCGCGAGACGTCCAAAGTGGGTTCAGCAAGCTAGAAGAAAAGCTAATCAAACCGAGGATTACGACGATGCTGCCAGACGGACCTAGTCTCTGTCGGGAACCGAGGTACCCGCAAAGTAATCGATTGCACACGTTGCGAAAATGGGCGTTTCCTTCTGGGATTCCGCGTTCGCTCTATTCCGCGACGGATTTCACGGAGGTTCAAACCCTCTGGTATAATCAAATTTGGATCTGCTGGATCGTAGCCTAGGCCGGCTACTCTGGGTATTTGAACGGCCGCGCAATGCGGACACGTCCTTCTCGCTCAACGCGCGCGCGCTCCTTCTTTTCGCGGCGTAAGCGTTCTAGCTCCTGGCGAAGCTCTTCCTCTTGCCTTCTGGCGTCGGCTAATGCTGCTTGCCTTACTCACTCCTCGTTCTCCAACCTTCGAACGGTGATCCGTCCTTCTCTTTCCGCAGAAGATATTGCGGCCTCCTGCACATGCCTTTGCCGACGCAATCGCACTCGGCGATTAGGGCGCCAAGCTTTTTCGTCCCTTGTGATAAAACGGGATCTTTAAAAGGAAGATGTTACCCATACACGCGCCGAACGTATGTGAACAGCGAGTACGGCAGATCGTGGGGCCGTCACGTGAAGAGTAGCGGCACTTGGCCTGCTTTCTATAAATTTCTTTCAATAGTGGCGTGACAACCTTTTGGCCGAATACTTCACTACGCAGAGGAATCTTTGTTCAATCAAGAGGAGCGCAATCTTTCGGCCGAAAATCCACCCTATCAACGAGAGAAGCAGCGAGCACTGACACTGCTGGGGAATGTCACTGAAAGGGGAATCACCATCGCACCACGAACCCTATCACAACGCAACACTAAACAGATGAAGGAAGACACTGATAGTCCGGATTGAACAAACGAAGTAAGTGAAATGTGGCCCTAAGCCGGGAAATATTGCGTAAATGCGAGGTGATGATAACGCCCTCAACGGATCTTACAAGCTACGTTTTTGCTCTCGGTGGCCGAGCGTAAAGCTGGCCGAGAGCGGTGGGCGGCGTCCACCGCCGCCCACTA
>JAWWLR010000054.1:11763827-11776706 GCA_035041075.1 Acraspis erinacei
CTAGATCAATCTAAAAATTCTATAACCCCTTCCTCACCCTACTCCCTTCCCCGCAGTGTGAGTCACGCCTACCCCGAAAGGGAAACGGCTTAACGGCTTAATAATAATAAAAATGATTTGATTCAATCAAAAATACCAAGAAAACCGAAAGCAACTATACAAAAAAGATGTCCAATAGTAATTTTTAATAAACAAATAAGTGAATGAAAATAGTTTTGTGGGAATTGGCGGCGATTTGTTAATTGATTCACACCAAATTTGAACAATATATGGACAAAAAGAGGTTTTTAGTTGAATTAATAAAAATTAATAAATAATTTTTTTGAAACCCAATTTTTTATAATAAAACGAAATTATGATTTTAAACAACAATAGTTTAAATAAATAGTTATAATTTACAGTATTTTTAAATCAAATACCTTTTTTTCAAGGAATTAACAGCCAGTTATTTAGCAATGATTTCTTGCTTTTAATTAATTAATATTTGATAACAGCTTAAAAAAACTTAATTAACTAATGCATTATGTTGCTATTTTTCAGCATTTTAAATTGTTTTTTACGTAATCAACTGTTAATAACACATTTTTTAACTTTTTTGATAGTTTGATAACCATCTACTATTTTCATTTTTATTAACAATGTGATACAAAAAAATTTCACGGCTAATGCATTTGTAAACTAAAATTTTATTTTTTCGTGTAATATAATAAAAATTACTTAGCAATAATTCCTTGACATAAGTTAATTCAATTATTAATAAAAGTAAAAAAGTGGTTCGTTATCGAACTATTAAAAAAAGTTTTAAAATTTACAGTTGACAGTTCATTATACACAAAAAACTAGTTAAAATTCTGAAAAATAACCAAATAATGTATTTATTAAATAAGTTTGCTTAAACAATTATCAAATGTTATCGATTCATAGCAAAAAAATAATTTCTAAATAATTGGATGTTAATTTCATGAAAAAGCGGTATTTGATTTATGAATACTGAAAATAATAATTTGTGTAAACTATTGTCGTTTTCAATAATAAATTTTTCACTATCATCAAAATGCTATTAAAAATATAGAAGTTAGTTATTTACAGTTAATAGCGTCAAAAAAGTCAATTTTGTAACTCCAAAAATAGCCAAAAAGTGCATTTGTTAATTCAGGTAGTTCAAACGATTATTTTACTTTTATTTGGTGACCAAATATGATACTTAGGTTTTATTTCTAAGTAATATATGATCAAATCCATAGAGAAAAATGTATTTATTCCATAAAAAATACTTGATTATTTTTATAAATTAAACATGTGAATCCCACTTTCTAATCTACATAGTCGTATAGGAAAAAACCTAAGCTTTCTTTTAAGACAAAAAAAGCAAAAAAACCTGCCTTACTTCCAAAAAAAGTGAAATTTATTTTTGACCTTCATTTTTCAATGTCAAATATTTGTTTTTAGAAAAAAGCGTAGGACCAATAGAAAGGGCGTGAAACCCCCTATCGAAGCCGTACTAGACAACATTTTTGTCATCGCTATTAGAAGAATTAAAAATCGCCGAAATAGACGATATCCACGAAAATCCAAAAAAATTTCACCTCCTGCCCCTCGGTCAATAACTATCCAAATTACCAAACCGCCCCCCATACACTACTATCCAATACCACAACACTTTCCCTAAGTTTAACCTAGATCTAACAACTTTGACTTTTTCAGTAGGCCACTTGAGAAATAACGCCCCAGCTATTTTTATGTTATAGTTTCATATTTAAAGTATTCTCTCTTTGAGATTGTTTATTTTAAATTTGAATAACTACTATCATTTATGTTAGACATATTATAACAATTATGTCTCGATTATAACAAAATTTAAACAAGAATTACAAGATTTGCAACTAACCTTAATGTCATTTTTCGATTGAACACAAACATTATAAGTTCTGAAATTTAAACAATTTTTACAAAACTAATAAAAACCACATTGTGATAATTTGTTCTTGAAAATTCTGGAACATTTCCGAAATTTCCGGACAATCATGTAAAATATTTAAAAACATTTAAAAAGATTTCTTGAAGCATTGAAAAAAAATCAGGAACATTTTAGGACAATTTTTTCTAATTTCGAAAGATTTTTTTAAGTTTTTGGAACAATTGCACTAAATTTAAAAGTTACTAAGGAATGCTAGAAGTTTTTGAGAGATTAAAAGTATTTCCGAAAATTGATAAAATATTTTTGAATTTCTTCCATACTTGAAAATGTCCTAATTATTTTTTAAATTGATTCGAAATTGTGAAAAAATTTGTAAAAATCCTATAAAATACATCCATTCTTTTAAATTTTCCATATTCATTTAAACATATAGGGTATGCAAAAAGCTCCGGGTCGACTGAGTCTTTCCCCAGGTAAAATATTTTCCAAAAACATTAAGGTCATTCACGGAGTAACTTTCAACGATAAATTCAATGGTGAGCTTGGTTTTGACCTTGACGATGACCTTCAAGGTTATTTCAAGGTCATCTTGTTATATTTTTTAAATAGATACACCATTATCTGACGTCGGCAGTTGAAAGAGCGGAAAAGTGTACGTTAAAAAATGTACTCAGGTCATAGCTCAGGTGTGACATTGATGGTCATTCAAAGATTATTTAAATTTAAGCAAGTTTTGGAAAACTTACTGATTTATTTGTCCTTTCCCATATCTTTCAAGGTAATTTTAAGGTCAACTTAGAAAAATAGAAACCCCCTTATTTGACGTCAAAAATCGAAAGAGCGGAAATTTTACATACAAAAATTTAATCATGTCATATTTCATCTCTCTCCCTCTGCCTCTCTCTCTCTCTCTCTCTCTCTCTATCATCAAGGACAATGGCAAGGTCATATCTAATTTCACATATAAATGCACCTTGCTCAAATAAATAATTAAAGTCGTTATGAATTATTTCAAGAAGCTGCGCCTTTGAGATGTTTCGAACCCTTATTTAAGATTAAATAACCTTTGAGTGACCATTAAGGTCAAACTTGACCTATGACCTGAGTACATTCTTGAACGTAAAATTTCCCGCTCTGCCGATTGCCGACGTCAAAGAAGGGGGTGTCCATTTAAAAATACAAGCTGACCTTTAAATAATCTTCGAGGCCAAAATAAAGGTTACCATTGAATTCTTGCAGATTTTTTTTGTTTTTCAAGTTTTGGGAGAATATTTTACCTGCGGAAATATTTGACGGTCCCGGTACTTCTTGACACCCTGTATGTAACATCTTCAAAACTCTTAACTTTCTCAAAAATCTTCGAATAGTTTTGCTTAACCTCAACTACAGAAAGTACATATGCTTTCAATGCATATTTAATCATTACTTATTTTATTTTTTGTTTCAGGTAAGTTCCGGCTCTGGTGACGTATTTCAAAGAAGGTTTAATGAATTAATTATAATGCACTCTGTTAGAGTTATGGAAGATTTTTTTATTTAAAATTCCAAAATTACCTTATTTCTAAATTCATAGTCTTGAAATTTAAATATAATTCAATGCGGAAGCTTTGTCTTTTTGAAGAACTATCGATTACACACAGAATAATGGGATTATTGCATGGTGAGTAAATTAAGGTAAGTGGAATTATAAATGTGCAAATATTTGTTATTTTTTCACTTTTGATTAATTATTATTTTCCACCGTAGACCTCGGATTATACATTTTCGTAGGTTTGCACTTTTAGAAAAAACGTATTTTAAAATACAAAGTTTCTAAACGTTCGGAATATTTCGCAAAATTAGCCAGCGACTTAGTTGTGGCTAATGTTACGGGTGGCACCCCTACGACTGATCACTGAAATAATGTTGGTCAAACCCCGAACCTTTTCCCTACCCCTCTTTAACGTCTCGTTGGGGGGGGGGGGGGCGTGAAGGCGTCTTTATGGCTGGCTAATTTTACGGAAAATTCCGTACGTTCAGTCACTGCCTTTAAAATACTACCATTTTAATTCTTAGAGCTATATATTTTTTAAATATATATTTAAATTGAATCTCATTAAAAAATTAACGATCTTGAATTCAAAGTATTTTAAAATCAGCAATTTTATTTAATCGAGAATAAGTAATACTAAATTATATTTTTATTAAGTAATACTAAATTATATTATATTTATACTAAATTATATTATATTAAATTATATTTTAAAATGCGGAAAACCACCCTACAGTAGATAATTTTATTTATCTGAAAAACTAGCCAAGAATGTTCATTATTTATGTTACTAGAACATTTCAGCAAGGATACTATATTTTCTGCCGACTATTCATTGAAATATTATAATTAATTAATTTGTGAGAACAAAAAATTAATTTTGGACCTAAAAAAAATTTTGCTGGTTCATTATTCATTATTTTTGCTTTAATGAAACTTTTTTGTGGTATGTTTCCACATTAGAAACAAAACGTGAAGTTTGATGGACAATATTTTCGTAATATAAAGCGTTATTTCTTTATTATTTATAATTATTTGAGAACTTTTTATTGGAAATTACATTTTCCAACAGTAGATAACCAACAGTAAATAATAAGAAACTTCCGAAAAATGTTGCTTTCCAAACTGGCAGCACTGCGATCCTCTCGTTTTTACTTTAGTTAAACGTTGTGTTTGTTTATTTGAATTTGTGAAGTTTTTCAATTTAAGTTATTGTAAATTGTAAACCAAGAAAATTGTTTCAATTATTAGTTACTACAAATCGCATGAATTTTAGATGTCTTAAAGAGTCTTTGAAAAAAATATCATTCTTAGGATTAAGGTATGTAAAAATGCTGCTTTTTTCTGTCATCACAAGTCAGATTAAATTTTATTGAGAATTGTCAATATTATTAAATAACATCTCCATAAGTCTGTTTTATAGGGTTAGTTATTTCTTAAGAAATGTTTTTAAACCAAAAAGTTTCTTTCACGATTTCAGCCATAGACAAATTTACTTTTAAAAGAGAAAACCGTAAATTTGTAGGAGATGTTTTACCCGAAAAATAAAACATAATTCATTAGAATACAGCCGTTGTTTTTTAAATTGGTAAGAAATGATACTAAGAACAAATTCAATTGCAAAAAAAGTATCTCATAAATATTTTTTGTAAGTTTTAAAATTTGATGATTTAAAATAATATTTTTTGTTTAAAGCATTATTAATATTATTTTGTTTGCTAAAATCAAAGAAAAACTTTCTTCGAATATCAGATTTTTTGCACAACAACCCAAAGAATTAAAAATTAATTTTTATGAACAAACTACATTAACAGTCATGATATTCTTGCATCTTTGAAATAGTTCGTGACACATTAAAAAAAACGTCTTTAAGAGTGGGTCATGATTTTTTTAAAGTGATTCATACTTACATTTATGTACAAGATTGAATAGACAAGAGATACTTTTTTAAATATGGAATCATTTTCAATGCCGAATAATGCTATCTTGATCCACTTGAAAAAAGTTGAGGTAATCACTGCAAGAATCCACACAAATTTACTTTGTTATAGTTACTCCACTGATCTATATGTAATATTCAGGGTTAACGTAATCGTAAGTTTTAGAATAATAGGCGGTGAAATTAATTATTTAAAAACGCTTATTATTACGTCACGAAAATAAAGATTCTTTTTTCAGACATTATTAGAGAAATTTAAAAAAATCTATTTTTCAGTCAGGTTTAGGGAATCAAAATTGGTATTATTTAACTAACTAGTATTGAAATTTTAGGTTTAAAATAGAAAAACGGTAATAAAACGACGCAATGGTGTAACATTTTTAACTCTTTTGAAAAATTAAGAAGGCCACATTAATAAATTGTTCATGTGACCTAGTCTGTTTCTATTTAAAAAATATTGCCTTTCGATTTTATTAAATCGAAATTAAGAAAATAAGAATTTTTTACACTCTTAAAATTGTCACGGATGAATATGCTATAAAGTATTTATGCATAATTTCGATTTTAAAAATTTGTTTCGATTGTATATTTTCCTAATTTTCCATAGAAAATTGTAGTTATTTAGCAAACTTTGTAAACAATATTTACCTTGAAGTAGCATGAAGTTCAATAAGTATGAACTTGAGTACTTAACTAATTAAGTAATTACAAGAGAAATTTCGCAGATTTGATTAGCGAACAGAGAGCAACTAAAGATTATAAAAAATCACTAATTCGCTTAGTCGAGGTATTTCCGATTTCAATACTGGAAACGAAATAATTTTAAAATTAAATTTTTTCTGCGAAAAAGATCTACTCACTTCGCTCCACTGGGATGATGGTAAGTTCCTCTGATGATAATACAGATTTCCTTAAATTACTCGTATCATAAATACAATAGCTGGCCTGAGATAGCTTGTATTTCTGAAACAAAGATTCTTCCTTCGATCTCTCTAAAGGCTTAGTTTAAAAAGCACGCGATCGGGTGTCGGGAGTTTTGTGGTTTGATCCCCAGAGTAAATCTTTTGTCAGAAAAATTTAAGTTTAAAATTTAAAAAACTTGATTTTTCATCTTTTCAGTAATTACGTTAAATTTTTTCTGATACTTAAACTGTTAACTTGATCGATAATATTGATTTCTATTTTCAAGAATTGTGGAACGATATCTACACTGATCTATGATGATAATACAGATTCCTTTAAAAAATAATTTCTTGATAAAAATTAAGAACTTTACTTATAACTATTTAGCGAACCTTTTAGGGAAATTATTATCAAACTGGTTGAATTGGATAATTTTTTATCAATAAATGAAAAGTCTAGACAATTTCCTCTGGATAAATCGCAGTTTTTCATCAATAATTCACGCAAAGAATTTTGCATTCTGTGATGATTTATTTTCGTGGTTTAATAATTGCAAGGTCTATTCAAATGTTGTTAATTGTAACAGTTTGTTCTGACTTTAAAGATATTATATTGCTCGCACAACGTGTTATACAAAAATTCTCAATTCCAATATTTCTGAAGGTTTTTCGTCTTTTCATGCGAATGAGGAAGCGGAAGGTGTTTAGTATATATAGCAGTACGTATCAACCAGACTTCTCCTTCACTGTTTACGAAATAATTGAAGAAAACATGAAGAACCTAATTCGGAATCTTGTCCTTTCATTTAGATTTTTGTTTCAGTTTTGTGGTGAGTTTGTCTAATATAACATACGTTTTAATGAAATTTCACATATTCTCGAAAGTAAATAGCTTTAAACGATTTCATAGGAATTCAAAAGATTTTTAATTATTTGAAATATTTTAATTTATTGTAAAAGGTTGCATGTAATTTTTAATTGATTTCAGAAATTTAATAGGTTTTTAGAGGTTTCAAAGCATTTTTTGGTTATTTGAATAATTTGAAGGCATTTTAAAGGACTGGTCATATTTTAGAGTATTACAAAGAATCGAACGCATCTTTAAAAGATTTCAATAATTTAAATGAATTTAAAATTTTTTTAAGGATTTTAAATAATCCCGGATATTTTAACAAATCTCAAGAAATTTTAAATTGATTTGAGTAGTTTATTTTATTTCAGAGGATTTGCCATATTTTAGAATATTTTGAAAGATTCCACGGCATTTTCGGATGCTTTAACAAGTTTCAAATGATTTTTTAAATATTTTAAAGAACGTGGAATCTTTTTTGGAAATTTTAATGTTTCTAAGGAATTTTTTATTTATTTCAATAACTTAAATGCATTTTTAAGGATTGGGGATATTTTAAGGTGTTCCTAAAAATTCCACTTCATTTTAAAGAATTTTAAAAATTTTCAAGGAATCCCAAAAGATATTAAGGAATTTTAAATGTTTCAAGTTGTTATAAAAGATGCCAAGCCATTTTTAATTGATTTCAGTAACTCATTTGATTTGAAAGAATTTGAAATATTAAACGACTTTGAAGCTTGCCATAGATATGGGTTTGAAACTTATACAATTAATTTAAAAAACTAAGAGTGTGTTTTTTCTTTTAACCATTTTTAAAACATTTAAAATATTATTTATAGTTCTGCCATTGTTATAAACAAACTAATTGTCAGATTGAGAAATAAACAATAATATTGCACTCCTCTCGAAAATATTTTGATGTTTTTTTTTTAAGAATTTTTTGAAAAATGACGGCATTTGTTGCTCAGAGTATAATTATAACTAAAAATATCCCTAGATTCGTATTCTAAATATCTTGATGTGGTTTTTTGCTCAAACAATTTTTTAAACAATTGCATTACTTTTTACAGTTCTGAAATTGGTATAAACAAACTCCTTGTTGGACTGAAAATATATCGGAAATATCTCGATGTTGTTTTCTTTAACTATTTTTTGAAATCATTTTTTTTCTAATGTGAACGTTTTAAAACTGAAGATCAGGTTCGTTAGTCAGAAATTTTTGGTAAAATTCAAAATGTTAGAGCATTATCAAAATATTTGAAACCGCTTTTTCAGGATTTGAAAATTCTACGCACGAATATTCGTATCACTCAACACGACAAAAAATGTATCCACCTGACTTTTTTTCGTTAACAAACAAATTACCAGAGTTACAAAATATTCAAAATTAAAAAAAATAAAAATTTTATGACAAACAACGAACGATATGAAAAAAGTTAAAAAAACAAGAAAAACGTTGACTTTTGAACGCCCTGCAAGATTAAAAATATAAAAATGGTAATTTTGAGCAAATCACACAAGCTATGAAAAAAATTAATAGATAAAAGTTGCTCATACAAGAAAAAACAACAAGAATTTTATAATTTATTTTTGGATAGGACGCGTAGTTTTTGTTTCGAAAGTAAAAAATAGCATTAAAAATTAAAAAAATTTAAGTTTTGGAAAAGCCGCAGAAGAGACGAAAAAATGAAAAGACAACAGGCTTTTCAACTAAAAAAGATTTAGAAATTTGTTATAAGCTTTTATTAAAAAAATACATTTAATATAAAACAATTAGCTTTTTGAAAATAAGACAAAAGCTATAATAAAATTTTTTTAACAACTTTGTTTTGCCTAAATGAGGCCTTTTGCGGCCTTTGAGGTTCTTATGGCTACCAAAAATAATAAGATACGGGACTTGAAATTAATAGAAATTTTTTGTTTTAAAAACAATACACGCTTTTCATTCTTATCCAAGAAAGATGAAACATCTGCTAAAACAAATAAATTTTTAAACTAAAAAGACAAATCTTCAAAAAAAAGTTTAATTTTTATTTACAAAAGATTTTAGTTAACTTTTCAACAACAAAATATTAATTTTAATCAAAAAATAAATTTTCTACGAAAATAGCTGAATTTTCAAACCAAAAAGATTAAATTTCAATCAAACAGTTTCATTTGAAAACAAAAAGGACAACTTTTTAACGAAATTGTTAAGTTTTTTAACAAATATTAAAATTTATATCTAAAAGATAATCGTCAAGATCAAGAAACCGAAGTAAAGAAATTTAAATACAAGGCAAACATAAATTATGAACAAGAATATTATATTAAGGTAATTGTCGACACAAAAATCAGATATCTGAAAAAAATAGTTTTTCTATGATTTTGAGAATAAAAATATTATAACTGATATCAGTTCAAATAAAAGATGTTCAAATTAACAAAAAACATTAATTTTAACCAGGTTTTTGCAATTGAATTTTCTGTTACCGCTTCTTACCAATTTTTGAAAAATGATTGGATTTTAATAAATGACAGCTTATTTTTCTAGAGAAAACATTCTCTACAACTCTCCTGTTTCCAAACTTAAAAAAACGAAACTATCTTAAAACGCAATTATTTGTTTAAAAATGCTTTTCTAAGAAAAAATTGTTTTAATATTTATAGCCATAGAAGAAGCCATAGAAGCCATAGAAAAATTTACTTTCAAACTTGGAAACAGTAGAGTTGTACAGAATGTTTTCCCAATCAAAATGATCCGTCATTTATTAAAATGCAATCATTTTTCAAAAATTGGTAAGAAGCGACGATCAGAAAAAATTAAATTGCATATAACATGGTTAAAACTATTTTTTTTGTGAATTTTAATATTTAAAAAAATTTATTTGTAATGATATCAGTTATAATATTTTGCCTCGTAATATCATAGAAAAACTATTTTTTCAAATATCTGATTTTTGGCACGACAGCTACGTTACATATTGTGGCCTTAATTTAAAAGCGTAGCCCTCTGATCAGGATCCTCATGTGCTACTTTTCAATCAAGTTTCTTTTTCTATTGTAATTTTTTTTCGGTTGTGTATTTTTTTGATTTTTAATGGAAAATTAAAATTGCTTAGCAAACTTTTTAAATATTATGTGCCTTAAATAAGCATCAGCTTGAAGTCTTCTTATTACGAATATCTTTGTTATTTTTCGAAATACTGGTCAGTTTTTTTAAACATCTTTTTTTAAACTATTTCTTTATTTATTTTCAATTTTTTATTA
Organism: Acraspis erinacei; assembly: GCA_035041075.1. NCBI lineage: Eukaryota > Metazoa > Arthropoda > Insecta > Hymenoptera > Cynipidae > Acraspis > Acraspis erinacei. Next base: position 11,774,217 of record JAWWLR010000054.1, read on the forward strand.
AATTAATCATTAAATTATTAATAATAATTATTAATAACAAATATTGAATAATATTATTAATTAATTAAAATTAAAAATTCTACATTATCTATATAGAAATTAGATCTCTTGAAAACAAAAAGAAATCTTCCGATCAATTGAAAACATCTCCCCGTGAATAATTGTCAAAAAATTGCTGTTAAGTAATTTGCTGTTCGGGCTGTTATGCAATATGTTTTTTATAAATTAAAGTTCCCTTGAATAATTTCAATTTTCTATGGAAAACAAGAAAAATATAGAGCAGTACAAAATTTGGAAAATCGCAAACAGAATTGTATTAAAAAGCGGCGCATTAGGACACTGAATTATATATAATTAATTGATAAATCACTGATCTATTGTATATGACAAAAATTCTTCTTTTACTTAGCTTTCTGCAAACAATCAATAGGCAAAATTTTTGAAAATGGATACAAACTATGTCTCGTTAACACTTCCTCAATATGGACCTTCTTATTACGTTAATAGTGATAACAATGCTACAATATCGCGTGATTTGATTAAAATTTTTTATTTTTCACGTTTTCAAGGTCTATAACTTTAAAAAATTATTACATGCTGTCGAAAATAATTTGAGATATTTTTATTAAGCAATTAGTTACTGTTTACTATTGAATTACGAAACATTTTAAATAATCGAATTCGTTATTTAAAAAAAATTTTAAGTGGCCAAATTTTCACGAAACAAAGTTGCGAAATTTCACTAATAATTAATGAAGTTTTGAAAATTTTGATTATGTGAAACCTCAAAGCATCTTTTGTATTAGAAAAAACTCTATCATTAAAATAACTTTGCATATTGATCCATTATCATTTTTTATTATTGTAAAAAAATTTAATTCTAATTTAAAGAGTTTCAAAAATTCTCATTTTTTCTTACTTTGTTTAAACAGTCAGAAGGCTATCTATCGAAACTTGAAGAACAGACTAGGTCACGCCAACAATTTCTTAATATAGCCTTCTTGTCGTTTGAATATAATTAGGAATGTTAGACCACAACGCCGTTTTATTAAACTTGTCTTTTTTACGTTTTCCAGCTTTATAATTTTGTTTAAATTATTATATTATAGATTCCTAAATATTTGACTTTTTAATAAGCAATTCTTTTTTCACTATTAAAGTAGGAACTATCTTGACTTCTCGAATCAATAATTTTCTAACCATTTTTAGTCGCTCACTTTTCGTCAATCGAATTTGTTAAATTTCACTAAAAGTTCAATTTTACCAATTTTGATTCAAAGAACAGAAAAGCTGCAAAACTAAAATATAATTCTGTAAGCCCTCAACAAGTTGATACTTGTTCCCCTTGTTTCTGATTAAAAACATAGATACACCATTTCTTTTTATTAATCTGTGGCTCAATATAAAACTCTTCATTCTCTTACGTAAAATTATTATTTATTTACAATCTTGTAAACAATAAATTTCATTAATCTCCGCTCCCCTACAAATTTATCTGTTCGGTGGTGCAAGAGGGGAAATAAGTATCATCTTGAATGCTTGAAACAGTATATTGTCGGTATTGAGCTTTGCTATCAGAACAAAAATGAATCAAATTTAACTAATTTTTAGTGGGAATTTAACCATTCGATTAGAGAAAAGTGAGCCACAGAAGATTAGTAGAAATTTACTGATCCTATTAATCAAGATATTTCCTAATTCAATAGTGGAAAGCAAATAATTGCTTGATACAAATAAATAAATTTAGTTAGGACTGTGTATAATAATTTAAAAAATTTATTAAAATTGAAAACTTCAGAAATAAAAAAATTTAATAAAACAACTCGATGGCGTGACATTTTGGACTCTATTAACAAAATAAGAACTTTATATTGTGAAATTGTAGACATGAAGTAGCCTGTCATCAATTTTAGCTTTCTGCCTGATTCAACAACTTTAAGAGAAATGATAATTTCTTACAATCTTGAAATGATAATGGATTATGCAAATTGTTTAAGAATTAGGTTATAACAAATTTTTTTATTAAATAGTGAAATACTTTAAAAAATTCTTTGATCAAGAACTGACCTGGATTTTAAAAAAATATGTGCGATATCACAAGACTATTTTTTACCTTTGATTCTCAAGCAGCAACAAAAATTTTCTACAAAATATTTCAATTTTCAAACAAAGAGAGGAAATTTCGACTAAAGTGATGAATCTTGAAGAAAAATAAAATAAATTTTTATCAAAAGAGCTCAGCATTCGACAAAGTAGGTGAATTTTCAGGCAGAAACACGATTTGTTAACCAAGAAGATAATTTAGAACGAAATCAAAAAAATGCTTAAATTTGTAATCGAATAGTTCACTTTTCAACTAAGTAAGATAATTTTTTGATTAAAAATGTCGATTTTAAAACCGAAAATGGAATAGTTACGTTTTCAGGTAAGAAAATTTATTCCTAACCAAAACTAGCACGTTTTGCATTTATCGAAGTAGTTCTACAATCA
>JAWWLR010000054.1:11887092-11904479 GCA_035041075.1 Acraspis erinacei
CCCCCCCCACACCCTAGCAGACACCAAGAAGATCCGAACTTTAGCGTGAGTTTGTCTCCCACTTAAGACGACCAATTTCTTTTATAACATTCTTGACTGGAGATTAATAATAAAAGAGAAATAATCATTGTTCCGCCCCATGATGTACAACGTCAAATTCTTAATCACAGAAAAAAAGTAAAGAATAAAATAAAAACCTTCAATCCTAAAAAAAAAGAAAAAAACATGACCATTGTTATATAAAAGAAAATGAAACCAAAACATATATCAGGCTACAAAAAAATGAGCAAATTCATACGAATGTTACTAAAAACGGTAATTAAAAAGTAACAATTAAGTTGGAGGAGAAAAAGCTAAGAAGAAAAAGGGAAAAGAAAAGAAAAACAAGAAGAGAAAAAACACAGCCTAGTATCCAGCCGTGGACCACCTAGGCTCCCTCCTGCAGAGCAGAGTGTCTCGGCGATGGGTGTCCGACTGGCCACACCCCTCGCAAATCAACGCCAGAGGCCGAGGGCACCAGAGTCACCAGACCGGCAATCGGAAGTTCTGTGGTTCGATTCCCAGTGGAGCGATTGTTAGAAAATCTTTTTTCAGATAAATATAGTTTAAAATTTTTTTTTAAAATTTCCACCTTGTCAAAAATGACAATTAATGACAACCAGGAACTTGATTAACTATGACAAAGAATTTATTGTAGAGAAGAGAAATACAAACGTGCATGGTGCTTACGCTGTGAGCAACCAAGCGATACTCGCGAAAGCAGCAACGTTGCCATGAGAGGAGAATTTTCCCCCACTTCGATGAGAGTAATTGAGATAGAAATCTCAAGACCCTACACAATCCCCTCCCAGTTTTTACAGATAAAATACAAACTTTTGATCGCAGTCATTTTTTCATTTTAGAACCTTTGCTACATGTGATATTTTTCTTAAGATCGATTACAAAAAATAAATCTTTGGCACCTTAACATTTGGTAACCGGTTTTATGTTGAACGATACTTTCTTCTTAGCAACATATGGTTTTAACTTAGGGCGCTCGACTCGAGGCGTTTCTTGTTGAGCTTTGGAATTTGACATGTTTGTTGATGCAGGTATATCTGCACCTGATGTGTCGCGGGAATTTACTTTGTCAGATGCTAACGATTTATCAGTCTGATTTTGGTCAGAAGCTACCTCATTTTTAAATTCGATAGGAATATAATACGCAAGTTTCAACAATTCTACAGAAACACTTTTAATGTTACCGTTATTATTGACATCGAATACACGATCGGAAGGGCTGTCAAAAACTTTATATGGTCCTGAATAAGCTCTGTCTAACGATTTCGCAGCCATGTTTCGCATGAAGACATGGGTACAATTATAAATATCTTTAAATACAAAAATTCGCTTTTTATAATTGTGCGTCATGGGTACTGGGCGAACATGTCGCATATATTAACGGAATTCTTCAATAAAAATTTGTGGGTCGGCCGTAAATTCAGCCTCTGAGAGAAATGCGCCCGGTAAAAGAAGAGTCGTACCGAATACAGGCCACGATGCCAGCATTCTACAATGCCATTCTCAGCACGATGGTATGGACTAGTGTGGATGTGTTTGAAACCGATTAAGCTAAACAGCGATTTGAATAGAGACGCTTTGAATTTGAAGGCTTGGTCACTGGTTAAAATTTCTGGTGCACCATACCGAGATATCCACGTATCATAAAACGCACGTGAGACTGTTTGAGCTGTCTTGTCCGGAATCGTAACAGCTTCGAACCAACGAGAAAAGCGGTCAATCATATATACGATATAAGAAAAAACCTTTACTAGTTGGAAGAGGGCCAAAAAGATCTATGTGTACATGGGTAAATCGACCATAGTGTGTAACAAAGTGGTGAAGCAGAAAATTGAGATGTCTAGAAATCTTAGACTACTGACAATCAATACAAGCTTTACACCACCGAGTTACATCCCGGTGCAAGCCAGGCCAGAGGTCCTTATTTCTGATTTATTTATCCGTTGATGTAGCACCTGTATGGGCCATGTTATGGACTCTATCAAAAATGGTGTGACGCAGACGCTCGGGTATGTAAGGGCGAATAGAGTTTCCAGAAACATCACAATATAGTGAAGTATGTTCCGGACCCCAATGAAAAGTGCTAAACGAATAATCTTTGTGAGGACTATTGAGAAGCTCTGAAAGCTCTTCCTCCGTTCTCTGAAAATCCGCGATTTCCTTAGTTGAGATATCAAGAGATAAACGAAACGAGTCAAGCTTGGAAAAGCAGTCTAGCTTTTGCATAAACGCATAAATTAAAGGTTTATAATCCGTGAGAATTAAGAAGTCTTAACCTTCGAGATAATATTCAAGAACTTTGATTGCTTGATAAATTGAAAGAAGTTCATGAACATATGGTGCCTCTTTTGGCACGGGGAGAGCTTTTGATAAAAGAAAGCTAAAGGCTCCCAAACTTGGTAATTACAATTGCTATTACAAGACAACTGTTCCAATGATGCTCCTATACAAGTCTCTGACGCATCCGAAACAAGGCGGAGTTTAGCACCAATCCGAGCATGGATTAGTATTAGCAAGGTCGGATTTGGCCTTTTAAACGCGCGTTCGGCCTCCAGAGTCCATTGAATCTCCCGTTTGTCATTCTTGATGGAGTCTTTAAAATAAGCGTTTAGCGGAGCTTGAGACTGAGCAGCATTTGGAATGTTGCGATGGTAAGAATTTACCATTCCCAAAAATCTGCGAAGCTGGGCGATTGTCGTTGGTTTAGGAAATTTAAGAACTCCTTCCACCTTTTTATTTTGTGGGAAAATGCCACGAGAGTTTATAGTATAACCTAAGAAATCTAATTCGTTCACAGCAAAAAAGCATTTGGCTACATTTAGGCGTGAATGGAATTGCTTCAGTCGCTCAAAAACTATTCTTAAATGTTTATGATGTTCGTCTATCGAGTTAGAAAATATTAATATGTCATCCTGATAAGCAAAAACGAAGTCAAGATCGCCGAGTGCTCGAATCACATACCGCTGAAAAGTTTGACTTGCATTACGTAAACCGAATGTCATGTACATAAATTCGAATAAACCAAAGGGCGTTGTTATCGCGGTATTTTCTATATCTTCAGGAGCAACCGGCATTTGATTATACGCTTTAACGAAGTCGAGCTTAGTGCAAACCTTCGTACCGTGTAAATCATTTGAGCAATCGTAAAGATTCGGAGTCTTTCTAAGATTCTATCTTTCTGCTTTTGTGATAGAGTTTAAAGCTCTATAGTCACCGCACGGACGCCAGGTACTGTCACTTTTAGATGCCATGTGTAGAGGACTAGCTCATGGACTAGAGGATGGTCTACACATACCTGCTTTGACTCACACGCGAAATTCTTTTTTAGCCGCCTTTAATTTTTCCGGAGATAAACGGCGCGGTGAAAATGTGATGGTACACCTTGTGACCTTCAGCGGGTTTAATCGGCGAAACGCCTGTAAGTTCCGGAAATTATGAGAGAATTTGAGCACATTTAGTTGTGGGTTACACACAGTTTATAGAATGGACCGGTGCATTCTTTACAATACCGCACGTATAAAGATTAGTGTTACTATCAATAAGTCGGCGATGACGAAGGTCAACCATTAATCCGTAATGATACAACAATTCCGCCCCTACTATAGGATAAGGTACATCCGCGATACCAAAATTCCACTCAATATCGCGTCTTAAACCTAGATTATGTATCAATAAACGAATCATGAGCTCTGAATAACTTCAGCTGATTAGGACGTTTTGTCAATTAAATTCGTCAAACATTTTGCACCATTCTTTGCACTATGTGGTTTTTTTTTATATTTACGGTGCGCTTAACATAGCTTTTTGTTATTTTTTCCGATTTATCAAGCGTTTTGTCCGGATTCGATCTGGTTTGTGAGCGTGAATTACAATTTGAATTTACTTGTCTTTTTCGCATCAAATCAATAAGTGTTGTCAAGTTTTTTATTGAGACTATTAATCGGAGCATCCCTACTTGTAACAGAGGAATTTTGTGAGGCCGCAAAAGCTTGAGGATACGAAAAGTTAGAATGAAGCGAAATCTTATCTGCCATATTCGCAAGAGTTTTAAGATCTTTATCCCGAACAATCCTTAAAATGTCTCGTTGAGTTTGAGACAGAGATTCTAGGAAAATCGTTTTTAATACTTGTTCATTAAGACCTGCATTATTTGAATTACGCAACTGAGCTAAAATTCGCGACGGTTGAATATATGTATCAATACGACCTTTCAATAATTTCTTGAGGGTATTCACAGTGGTGTCGGAAAATCATGCTTTAAGTCTTAAATTAGCCTGCGTAAAAGCATCATCGGGTAACGGTACTGTTTTAATGAGTTCAGAAAGATATTTCAAAGCTTCGTAGTCGTTAATTGCAATAATAAAGTAATCAAATTGTGTGGATTCGACTGTAATTCATGCACGTCCAAAACTAGCCTCTACTTGAAATAACCAAGTATAAATATCAGCTGCAATAATTTTTGGTAACTTTGGAGCTACTGCATCTACATGATTTACATTGCCTATCGTACTACCCGCATTAACTACATTTTTTTCAAATTTGGTTGATTTTAGCTTCGATGTAGTGCTGTAGTAGCTTCAGCAATATCGCTCTGAGATTTCTCGAGCCGTTCTTTCAATTCTGCAAGTGACATTTTGTTTGATTTAATAAGAAAATTAAATAATTCTTTTAACGAGCTAGAGTTCAGCACCTTCGATGTGCCGTACAGAATAAGCTACTTCACACATGTAGGTGCGTTACAATGATAATGGAACTAATAGCTACAGCGCGGATGTGTATCACAATAAGTTTTTATAAACCTCCTTCCGAGTGTTTGTTGTGGTCAACTTCTGATTACTTCTACAGTTTTTTATTTTTAATACGCACTTGAGGTACATCCACAGATAAATATAATTTAAAAAATAAAAAAACAAATTTATTTTCCATCTTGTCAGAAATGACGTTAATTATTTTCTGTTTTTTTGAAGAGTTAACTTGTTCGATGGTTTGGATTTCTATTTCTACAGATTGAAAAATAAAATTTAAATAATGTTAAAAAAAAATTATATTCCATCTTGTCAAAAATTACGTTATTTATTGTATTTTTGTGAACTAATTTGCTGATAATACATATTTCCTTTAAATTACTCGTATCACAAATGCAACACCTAGCTTGAGATAGAATACGGAAAGCACATGACCTGCAATCGCATTTTCTGGTTTTCGATTCCCAGTGGAGCGATTGTTCGAAGATTTCGTTCCAGAAAAATATAACCTTAAAAATTAACCACTTATTATCCATCCAGTCAAAAATGTTATAAAGTATTTATTTTCCATCTTGTAAAAAATGACTTTAATTATTTTCTGTTATTTAAAGAATGAACTTGACCCCCGTGAAGCTGGCCACCGAAGTGCACATTTTTTAAATTTTCCTTTCACATACGTTTGTACGTCGTTTTTACACGAAATTTTGATTTTCCCATAGCCGGGCAACCAAGAGGGTACAAACGAAAATATGGAATGTACAAACAGTACATACGACATTTAAACATATGTGAAAGGAAAAATGAAAAAATGTGAACTTCGGGCGGCCAACTTCACGGGGGTGTGAACTTGATAGATAGTTTTGATTTCTATTTCCACAGGTTGTGGAGTGACATCTATACTGATCGATAGTAACTACTCTGCTGATAATACAGATTTCCTTTAAGTCACTCCTATCATAAATGCAACACCTAGCTTGAGATAGCGTACGTTTCTGAGAAATGATTTTTGTTTAGATCTCGCTAATAGTTTAATCGGAAGATACTTAACCGACAATCAGAAGTTCTGTGGTTTGATTCCCACTGCAGCGACTGTTAGAAGATCCTTTTTCAGAGAAATGTTGAAGGGGTAAAATTGAACTTAACCTTTATTTTTGTTAAAGAGTCTCTGAAGTTCTGTCAGTGCGACTATTCTTTATTCGAACGTGTACAGTGAGTCGCGAAGGATGGGGTATAACTGACTTTTTAGGCCTGGCGCGGTTACATATAGCCCTAGATATACTAGCCTAGAGTTGGGTGTTTTGGTACAATCACACCGTCCTTAGTAGAATGGTTTTGGTCCCTAAAATCCTTAATAGAATCTAATTCTTCTATTTTTTGGATTAAATAATGGCGACTCTGCTCGAGGAGCAGCAGCATAAGCAACCAACGGCAATGCTTGGTTATAGACTTCAGGTTCTATTTGATCGGAGTAGATTTTACAATCGTGGCCTGTAACCAGACTAGGTTGTTCAATCACTTCGGTTAAGAAAAGGAACTTATGCTCGGGTATAAAATAAACATAGGTGTCCTGGACTCTTTGGAGGATTGGTAAAATTCTAAGTATGGTAATTTCTTCGGATTCAAAGACCGGGATTTTGATAACGTATAGTCAGTTGTGGTTGAGGATGAGGATCGAAATGTCGCTTATGTCAATAATATGTTGGAAACTTTTCTCCTTTTTATGAAAATGATACCTAGTCCGGTGCCTGAATTCGAATTCTCTAATAGCTTCCTTCATAATTTGGGGTTTCAAAATTTGAGGATGAACAACGCCGTGCTTACTAAAACTAATAGCGTTAACTGCCGTATCCAAGGCTTCATTCAGCTCGTCTATGAGGATATCTTCAATCGTAAGTTTTCTTTCGATAAATAATCCCCCGGCATTTTTGTTTGTAGAGTCTCTGAGTACGTTCGCAAGTTGACTTTCCTGTGTAAAACTTCCTTCAAGACTTTTGCAGTCGCAAGATGTAGAATCAAGAAGCATTTTTAAGATTTTCGTGTGATTTGATGAGGCTGCCGTTAATCCTTTGTTATCATCATAAAGCTGGTGTAATTCGCGATTTATGGTAGTCAGATCATTGTTGGATATGTTACCAAAGAGGTTTTCGAAAACATCACCTAAACAATTGACAAGGTCTCTTTTCGCCCTTAGTATCCCTAGCAGGTTGTGTAGGATACCTTGCTTAATTTTCAGCCTGTTAAATCTTCCCGCTACTGCGCGAATATCATACCCTTCCGATCACTCGTCGCTATATATGCAATTGGCCAATTCCAAGGTTATCTGAATCGAATTTGCTCTCTGCAAAGTGTTGGTCTTGTTTACTTCAATCAGCAGTTTCCAGGAGTCATGGTACAGGTGCGCTTTTCCAATCTCTTCCTTAAAAATGTTTCCGTTCAGGGCCCGTATGGTATAGTCGGTGTCGACGGAGGCGAGCTCAAGAAGCGAAACCAACATTGTAAACAGCAGATACATATAGGACATAAGCTGGCTAGTGTGTATCCTAATTTGCTTATTCTCATAGGCTATCATATACTTATTATTATGTAAATTTTCCAGGATTATCGCAGGAACTTTTCAACTGGATGACAGTTTATGGCAAGGAACTTGGTTAATGAACTTAACCTTTTGCCCTACTTCGTAGATTCGTGGGGGCAGCACTATCCTGGAGTCTTGGTAGCGATTATGCCTTTCCTTTTACAACTGCAACCTTTCGTTCACTTTTCTCAGTTATCCTTCATGCCTTTGTTTCCACAAGTCGAGCAAGTCTTGATATTTTAGGTTGGGAGTAGTCGTTGGAGTTGAGGGTAGGTTTGCATTATCTCTTACTAATGTTGCCTGGAATGGGCTGATTCCTAAAATATCGTGCTTGGTAGTATTATAAGCTAACGTGATGAATTTGAGTACTACGTCCCATTGGGCTTGAGTGTCCTCGATGAAAGTCCTTAAGAGATCTTTTAGTACCGAATTTACTCTTTCTAAACTTCCATTGCTTTGAGCGTGATAAGTTGTGGTTTTACTGTGCTTTATTCTTAAAAGGTTTTCAAAGCTTTGTATCAATACTGACACGAAGTACGGCCTTGATCCGTGAGTATATTTTTGGGTGATCCAAAGATATAAATGAAATGGTCAAAAAGATTTTATATTATTGTTTCAGAAGTTTTTGTTTTAAGAGGAATCAACATTAAGTACTTTGTCAGTTGATCCTCAATGCTAAGGATTTACTTTTTTCCTCTGATAGTTTGAGTTAATGGGCCAAAAATGTCCATTGAAATCTTGGCATTCGGGTCTATCGGGGTGTCTGGTATAATCGCTTCGGTCTGCCTTTTTATCCGGGTAGTTTTCTGCAGTTGGCAGACTGGGCAGCTTTTGACAAAGATAATTATAACGTATATAACGTTCTTCTACACACCTAGTTGCCTTGCTTTCATTATACTTTTATTTTCGCTGAAATTCTGGTTGGCTATTGAACCGTGAGCTTCTCTCAGGATATCCTGCTTTTTGTCCTGAGTTAATTCGCTGGTAGTAGAGACACAATAGTGGATATTCAGGTAGTCACAGTAGTTTTGGCTAAGAAAGTGTAGATTTCGTCTAGCTTGGTGAACCAGATTTTTTCATTATACGCTGAAACTCCTCGACGCTGGCGTGATTTGTTCTTCTTTTCTGTATCGTTCTCCAGAGCTTACCATCTTTGTTAGGCTTTCTAATTGACGGGTCTTCCCTTTAATCCTCAAGCCACCGTTGCAAATTTTCATATAATTCTTGGTCGAAATCTAGCGTAGGAGTTCTCCCTGAGTCATAGGGCTCATTGCTAACGATAGCTGTGCCTTCTTCCGGTGTTTCAATTTCTATCGATGGTTCACGCATTCTCCTTTCGGCCAGTTTCCTTCCGGGAGCTGGTTCAGGTGCAAGTGTGCTAGTTCTCGATTCATCGTATGAAGTATCGGGCGTTTTTCCGTTAAGGGATGTCTCTTCTAAATCCTCAGATGACAGTTCAGTTCGGTCTTCGGCTTATTGGAGTGGGTCAGATATCGGGAACTTTATCGATAAGCAATCAGCAACTTTATTTTCTTTACATCTAATGCATTCCGTCGGTTTGTAAGAATATGCTTATAAACGTAATCACCATCTTAGTAATCTTGAAGTATACTCGTATTGAAGTTGGTCGTTGACTTCTTCATGGTTCATTTTCACTTGGTCGAAATAGAGTTGCTCCTCTTCACGGACATTGCGAACTGCCTGTGGTGGTCGACTCGGGAAGGAACTTGTGGAAAATTTCGCGACATTCTTATCGGACATTGGCTCATGACATGCCTGGCCTTTCCGCACTTGTGGCAGTTACCAGAGACTGTTAGACTAGGCTGATTTTGCTTAAGCCAATTGACGGAATGCTAGATTGCATTATGTGCTCATGAAGGTGGTGAGCGTTATTCGCGCCGGTTACGCTTCCTTCAACCACATTTCCATCTCAGCAGCATAGTTTTGTGCTTCTTTGAGGTGGGATGGCTTCTGACCTTTAACCTGTAACCCTATTTCGCGTCTTAGGTTCACCAAATACCTCTTAGTGCACTTCTTTTCTTCGATACTAATTGCTATCTTCCACTCCATTGGACTAGTATGCTCGCACTGTACAGCATACTTAAGTTCGTTGAAATTTTGACGAAATCTTACATTGAAATTTTGTATAGTTTCTGTGGGACCCTCTTTGCAGGTTTCTAATTTAGAGCGTACAGTTGATACTGAACCTACTTGGGATAAATGTTGACGTAGCGCGTCGTATAAATCATCGTAGGAGTTTATTTGTGTGTATATAATAGCGCGTTCTGCATTCCCCGTTATTTTTTCCGCTATTATTAAATCTAATAACAGATCGAGTTCTCTACACCTGCGTTTCGCGCACTTTACAGTCCTAATAAAATCTTCTATGCCCATGTCATCGTGTCCAGTAAGGCCTTTGATTGTGCGAATCATGTGTTTAGCCGGAATAGTATTGGTTACAGCTGTGACTAGCGGGCGTCCAACAGCTGGACCGCTTGTATCCGAATCTGTGTCACGCGCATTTGTTCTAAAGGTGGACCTACGTGTCGCTATGGGTGGTATTATGACTAACGATGGTTCAACGACCCTGCTGGCCGCATCTCCACTCGCAGCTCTATAGCTAGACCAGAGTCTACGCGGAGTTGGTGGGGGAGTGCCCCGTACCGGTGATAATGTTTCTACCCATACTGGTGATAACGCTGCTGCCGTGACTACCTAGGGTTCGCCTGCCTGGCCGAACGTTTTCACACCTGTAACATTTGGAGGCTCGTTTTCCTTGAGCGAAAGTTTGCCTGGCTCTAGCGACTGTGTACTATCTTCCCGCTGCATGTCATTGTCTGACGCATACTCGGACTGCTCTTTGCCACTTTCGACTTTTGTTCTAAGTCCTATCTTCTCGCCTATATCTGAGATTTTCTGAAGCCGGTTCTCGTTTTCTTTACTGAGTTTTTACATTCCTACCTTGATTTTGGAGAGCTCGGATAAAACATTGGATAGGACTTGTTCAAGGAACTGTGAGGTAGAGTCTGTTTCCGTCATTTTGGAGGTTGTCTGGGAAGTATTTTTCAGTATGTGAGTTGAGTCTGAGTCAGTATAAGTTTTATAATTTTCAATTTTATTTTCCCGATAAACGTTGAATGCTATTTCGCATAATTTTTGTAACAGTTTCTTCGCGTTTAAACCTTTCACTTGCGCAATCGTGCTACATCGATTACACGGAAGGTTAATTCAAGGATTACAATAGTTCGTATTCAAAATTTATAACATCCAAAATCGTTATAAATTTGTTCGACAAACAATTAATCCGTAAAATTGTTCTAATTTCTTATATTTATTCTTCGTTACTGAATGTTTACTTACTTATGAGACCATAGAATTGTTGCTACTCGGCATTGCGTGCTGCGCTGGATGCTGCGTTGTGAGCTTCAGGAGATAGGCAGCTGCCTCTTCCGCCTGTTCGCGGGCCTCGTTCAGTTTTACGAATTTCGGAAATCAAGAATTGTACGTTGTATAGTGGCTATTAAATTCACCAACTATTTTTAATTCAAGTTTCCTACTATTTGTTTTTTAATGAGCTTTCCGTCGGAAAGACCGGAGTTTTTCTTTAGAATTCCGCAGAATTCTTCCTTGTTGACTTTTCGAATTTCCGTACAAAAATCCAAATCAATTTTTTCTATGAATCCCGTAGAATTCCGACTTCCAAGTTTCATCCCAATGATAGGCATGAATTTGGACATTATTTCTTTTCTATCGATTCGTTGGATGTACTTTGTTAATTTTTTAAATGTAAATTGTCAACTGGACACTCTTTCAATACAGAGTTTTTATTTTATTTTATAACGGATTACATGAAAAAAGAAAAACATGAAAACTTTCATCGAGTCGCAAGTTATCGCCGTTTTCAGTCGTCACTCAGCGCGCGTACCCGTGTCGCACGTGCCGTGGTACAGTGTGGCCAAATGAGGTGTTTTGAATGGGTAAAAATGAACTTCAAGTTATTTTCCTTAAACTGGCTCTGATGTTCTGTCAGCGCGACTATTTATTTATTTGAACGAATGTACAGTGAGTCGCAAAGGATAGGATAGAACTGAAAACTGGGTCTGAGCGCGGTAACATATGGCTCCTGCTACACTAAACTAGAATGGGGAGTTATGGGGTTGTCACAGTGTCCGTGGCCCATTGGTTATACATTTAATTGATTGTGTTAAAGAAAGTAGGTAGATAGGTATGGCGCGTTCTGGATCACTTTTTTCCGTACGATTAGCAACCTTGCGGCTCCAGCGCAGAAGGCTGTGAGATGGGTTTTGCTCCTTGTTTTGACGTCCTGCATAATTTCTTGGATATTTTAATCATAAATTTCGTAAAGGTTTTCCTTTGATATTTACTGATAGGAAGTTTACAAACTCATTGTTTATGCATTCCATGAGTATGTGCCACTCTCCTAACGTAATTTATTTTGATATTTTCAATAACTAGGTATTGAAAAAAGCTTTTAATTCAAAAATACCCACAGATTCTTAAACAGTCTTTTTACATAAAGTGGATAACTGTCACAGATTTAGAATTTTATATTGATATAACTAGGATGTGAAAAAAACAATTTGAGATGAAGCACATATAATTTTTAAGCTCTTTCTAGAATGTATCAAACAAATCAGCTACATGAATATTAGACTAAGAAACCTTTAATCCTAAAATACGAATTTTAAACAAAAAAAGCTCAATTTTCATCACAGAACTTGTTAAAAAATTGTTGAATTTTTAAAACAATAATCGAACTTTGAACTAAATATTAAAAAATTTTCTTGAAAAATGAAATCTTATCTAAAAATTGGAGGTTTTATTAAAATAAATAAATATCAGTACAGTAGATGTAATACAACATACAATTAAACTCAACCAAAAACTAAGAATTTTCGACACAATAGTTGAGTCGTCAACAAAATACCCTGAAATTGTTAAGTTGTTACAAAAAAATTAATTTTCAACTAAAATTATAAATTTAAAAAAAAAATTAAAAATGAATTTTTAACAAATTAGTTTAACTCTCAGCGATTTTAATTTTTAACAAAAAAGGGCATTATTTTAACAGAAAAAAATTAAATTTTAAATAAAAAACAATGCAATAATGCCCAAAAAGATTAATTTTCAAACAGCAAAGAAACTAGCTTTCTACAATACATTTGACTTTTCAAAACAAAAAAAAAAACAAATAAATTAATTTCATTTGATTAATTAATCAATATTAAATTAATTCTACAATAAAATTTGCAACAAAAATATCTAAAGCCAGGAAACGGTGAATCAAACATTGAAAAATGGTACTATGATAACGTGAACATCTACAGACAGTAGAATTATATGCAGCACGTATAGTTTAGAGAGTGAAAGAGGGATGGAGAGAGAAAGGTAGAGAGAGAGGTATGTATTAAAAAATATTTTAATTCAAAAATAATATTCTAAAATTTGAAATATTGCAGAAGAGTTTGGGATTGAGTGGCTCGAAACCTGTTACAAAACTCACACCTTTTACAAACAGTGGATCACTTGAACAGATTTAGAATTTTATATTGATATAGCTAGGATATCAAATAAACTATTTGATATATGACACTGGAGATTTAATATGTCTTACGCTCCACAACTGAAATAAAATGATTTGACTCCAAAAACAAGTTTTAACTCAAAGTTGATTTTACTGAAAAAAACTCCAGAAATCAGACGTTCTCTCAAGAAAAAATTAATTTAATATTTGTAAAAATTATTTTCCATTTAGTCTGATTAAACGTTAAGCATTTTCTATTACTGAATATTTTTAACTTGATCGATATTATGGATCTTCTGGCTCCATGGTTTTAAGGGGTTACCTACTGTCGGTAAAGTACCATTCGCTCATGATATAATAGATTCTTTTTAAACAGACAACAATTAAACTAAGTAACTGAAATTGATACCACGGCTCACAAGCCTCAATGTATTAATTAATATAATTCTGAGTCAATGATAAGGCAGATACAAATGTACTATAAACTAAATGACGCTGTTCCTATGTGAGGAGAAATAAGATCTACATGTATTAAAATAAATAGACTGCTAAGAATATTCAAGCTATTTATTACGATTTTTTTGCAGGTGGCATTGCATTCCCTACAAATGCAATTCGTTTCAAAAGGTTAGGAAGTTTCGATGTGTCACGGTTTATCATATCGACAATTCCTCGAAAATCTTTTTCTAATACATTGTTTTTTGTCTTTGGTTTAATTTTCATAAACTTGCTACCCGATAGTCTCAGATAGTCTTTTATCTTCAAAAATCATTATTTTTGGGTTATTATAATTAATAACCTAAAAATACATACCAGAAAATTCCAATTAACCACACGACCCTCACATACGTTCGGCGCTTATCACTGACAACAGTCACGTTTATGTTGACGCCTACTAGCGCCCTCTACGGGCATTTACTTGTAGTTCGTACCCAAAACTTTGTCCCACCAAAATGCATTAAGGGGGCCTGATTCATACACCAATAAATGCACAATTCCAGTAATTTTAAATGAATATACATTTCTGAATATACATCTAGAACGCTTAATTTTAAATTTCTCCCTTTCATAGGTTTTAATTTTGAAACTAAAATTTAATTGGTTAAACTTGGGAAAATTCAAGTAGCAATTTAAAAATTATTAGTTTTTAAGTGATTAGAATTTACTTCAAATCATTGAAATGTTAAAGGTATTGATAACAAAAAAGTTTTAATATCACACATTTTTTTAATATAAATTTTGTCAACTTAAAATGAAGTTCGCTTTCGTTTCAGTTTTAAGGTTCTGGAGTAAAGAAGGTTTTTTTCATTTTTAATATTTCACATTTAAAATTACTATTTAGTTTGAAAGTTCGTTTAGTATAATTCAATTCATTCTCTGATCTTCTAAAGATTCGTCGTATTAGCTTTAAGTACAATTATCATTTGCGACTCACTGTACATTCGTTCAAATAAAGAAAAGTCGCGCTGACAGAACGTTAGAGTGACTTTAAGAAAAATAAACTTTAAGTTCATTTTTACCATTTCACAGTTTCCCATTTACAATTACTGCTTAGTTTGAAAGTTAGTTTAGTATAATTCATTTCATTCTTTGATTTTATAAAAATTCGTCTAATCAGCTTTAAGTAACTTTATAATTTCGTTATGTAGTACAAATTTAAAATTCTAGAATTTTAGAAACTTTGACTTTGAAATATTTGTTAGTTTGCAATTTTTAATTATTTAATTTTGAACGCTTTTAAGTATAAATAATACAATTTAATTCGTCTGAATTTGCAATGATCTAATCTTAAAATATTCAATTTCGAAGGTTTTGACATTGCCCTATCTTCTAAATTTTTAACCTGAAATCATGCAGTTTCGTGATTCTTCAAGTTAAAATATATTTTTTTACTTTGCAGGGCTTCTATTTAGAAATTATACAATTAAATTCCCTTTTTCTTATTAAATTGTTAAATATCGTTCAAACGAAAATGGACATTTGAAGCCAAAATAAGCGTGATATGGGAGAAAGTTATAAGAAGAAAAAAGTAACTTTTTCAAGGACCTACAAGATTGTCTAAAAAAAACTTTTCAATGAATTATTACATTCGCATCCATAATGAAAAGATATTAGTTTTATGTGGAAACTGACTTTCGCGGATTTTATCAAATGACGACGTTTTGAGGCCCCCTCAGTCAGTAAGAAGGGTTTTTACGTCGGTGACTCTGTGTCTGTCGATATTGCCGTCGTCGATGACTGTATACTCGATAACTTTTGAAAGACTAATCGGATTGAATTGTGCTTTGTCACACGCTTTTATAGACCAAAAAGAAGGATAGAGTTCGTTGACCAGCTATTTTTGATAAAAATTCGAAAAGGTAGAGCTTTTTCATAATTTTTTAGACAACTTTCTTTCAAGATTTGAAATTTCCATGGATAGCCGTTTATAGTAAATAAAAACACTAAAAATTTATTCTCATCACTTTTTTTTATAAAATAAAAATTCCCGAAGTTATAGCATTTTCAAAATCCACAAACTCAAACGAAAATGGACATTTGAAGACAAAAAAAGCGTGATATGGAAAAAAGTCAAGAGAAAAAAAGTTACTTTTTGAAGGCCCTACAAGATTGTCTGAACAACTTTTAGAATTTTGTTCAAAAATCGAAATTTCTAATTTTGATCGCACAAAAAATAATTAATTATTACATTCTCATCCATAATAAGAAGGTATTAGTTTTATGAGAAAACTGACCCACGGATTTCATCATATGTCGACGTTTAGAGGCCCCCTGATTCAGAAAAATATGGTTTTACGTTGGTGTCTTTCTGTATGTTTCTATTCTGTTCTCCCTACAGTGTTATCGGTGCATTTCTATATGTGGATGTTTGGGACACAGTTTGAGGGACCAAAAAGAAAGATCGAGTTCGTTCACCAGCAATTTTTTATACAGATTCAAGAAGTTAGAGTTTATTCAAAATTTTTGGGACAACTTTTTTTCAAGATTTAAAAATTCAAATTTTTATCACAGGAAAACGAATGAAAAGGCATTACCTCCATTTTGTGTTCAAACAATGTAAGATAGGAAAATAGATAAATCGACGAAAATGGTGTACCTAACAAAGGTTTAAAAATTGGTCTTGAATGACTTTTTATATGTTAAGTAGTTTTTATTAGATTCGTGAAACACAAAATTGAAAAAAATTAAAATTATGTACAAAGCACGCAAGCTACGATAAATGGCACAAAATGTATTCAACCAAAAAAGATGTAAAAATTTGTTACGAGTATTTTGTTGATCGGAAGCGTAGTTATGGCTTTAGTCGTTACAAGTTACATTGAAAACCCCAAAAATGTAATGTTTTGGAAAATGTCCAAGGTATGAAAAAAATAATAGATAAAAGTTGTTCATCCGAAAAGGATCTACACATTTATTGTAATTAATTTTTAGACAGAATACTTAGTTTTTTTAATCATAAAAAGCATAATTGAAAATAAAGAAATGATAGAAAACAAGGTAATAAGAATAAGTATCTTTCAATTTGCATGCATATTACGAATCGTAATTATATAACTTTATTCAAACGATACATCTTTCAGTGTAGCTGGAAAATATTTTTTTTACCTCATTTTGCCGTATCTGAATAAGCAATCCCAGGCACGAGATATGTGATGAGCATGTGTATGGTAAAGTCGAAAGAGCTTTAACAAAAGAGATTTCACAATCACAAAATTAAAGTTGTCGATTCGTTTACATTTTATTTTAAAAGATTTTTGCGCAAATGTGGGAGAAATGCAAAGACCGAGCGCGAAGTGCGAGAACCAATAGTTGGGCACCCTAAGTGCGCTGAAACTTGCGAGTAAAGCTCTTAACAAAAGAAAATTCACAATCGCAAAATAGTAGGGGTGGATGTTTTAAGCTTTAATTATAAAAGGTCTGTGTAGGAATGTGGGGAAAATACGAAGACGAGCGCGCAGTGCAAGGTAAATGCATAATCGAACAAGAAGCTCGAGATAAATATATCGTCGAGCGCGAATCACGAGAAACAATAGTCGTGTGCCCCAGGCGCGCTCAAACTTGTGAAAGAAGCAAGCTGCAAGCGTAGCGCGCGATGAGAACGTGTCCATTAAACAGATTTGAAAAAATTGAAAGAATTATGAAAAATCGAATAAGGTTTTAGAATGATTCAAAAGATTACATGGGATTTTATTAGATTTCGGGGTATTCCAGTGATATTAAGGGGTTTTAAATGCTTTAAAGGTATTTTAATATGCATTGCCAGCATCTGCCTCCGCGGCTAACACCTGATCCTTATATAGTATTTACAATACTTACAATTTTATTAAACCTGCTTCCTATTCTATTTATAATCTTTCCTTCTCCATTCCTACTCCTTCTTCTTTCTCAGACTCCTCCAACCAGTGTTCCACTTTTGCCTCCCCCTTACAACATAATTCACACATCTTGTTCTCTCTAGAAT
>JAWWLR010000054.1:11914352-11924419 GCA_035041075.1 Acraspis erinacei
AGAATGTTCTCCTTGACTTCGAGAAACAAATGACGTTTGCTATTAATCTGAGAGTGCAACTTTACTACTAGCTAACATTTCTAATGGGCTTTTACCTGTGTGAGGTGCTCGGACTCCGAAAAGTACTTTGGAAGGCCAGAAATATCCCACAACTGTGAAGTTTCTATCAGAGTCTCCTATTTCAGTAAGTTTCACGTAAAAATCGTTTCCAGTAACAAATCCGTCCCATGGAGCAATGTTCATACCATAGTCAGCTTTCAAAACTGTTCTTCGATTTTGAGGATCTAGCCACAGCGAAATGAAGGTATCCCCATGAAGGATACGCTCATCTGGTTGGCGCGTAATTTGTGGGTCGCGCCGTGGCCTTGGTACTACTCTTGGTGTGTGTTGGCCTGGTTCACCGAATCCAAGTCCTGAAGCATTCAATTCTGTGAAAATAAAACAAAGAACTGTTATTTTAAAATGATTAAAAATCAATATCAATAATTCTTAGCTAAAAATCGCTTAAAAAGATATAATTTTAGAATTCATTTTCATATTCCTCCCAGTAGTGGTCATTATAAAATTTTTAATATATCATAGTAAAAAAATTCGCTTCTAAGAACTTCTTCAATTTATTTGAAAAATTATGAATTGTAATCCGATGAATAAATATGTGACTGTCCACGAGAAATGGGACCTAATGCGGAAAAAATGGATTTTTATTTTGTTGCGCCCATCTATATTTTCTGAGTTACTCTTTCATTTCCACTAATCCGAATTTGTAATAAGTTTAATACTTGTCTTGTTATTAAGCTAAATACATAGGCATAATAATCGTATGCGAAGACGAAACGAGAGGCCTTCGAAAACCATCCCTACCACTCACTACTACCTTGTATAGTCGAAGTGGACCGATAGGAGCGGAGCTCACGAATATGGCGCCTAAAGGTCGAGTGGTTAGTGGAAGGGGTCCTTTTCGTAGATGCACCACCACGCTTCAAATGATTGCTTGTTAACTCTGTTTCGATCGCCCGTCCTGTAAAATTCAGCTTTGACACATTAGGTCCCTTTTCTCGCGAACGGTCACATATATTAACTAACTGACATCTTTGTATATTTTTTGTCCCATTTAGTGGAAAAAACTTGAATGTTACTGTTACATAGTGTTATGGAAATAAGTGAAAAAAGGCACATATAGGACTAAACTCAACATCGTATATTATATATGAAAGTAGAGTGAACAATATATCTATTCCGACTGACCGACACGACAAGCACAGCGTCTCGAATAGAACTACCTGCGTTACAATACAATAAGCTCAACTAACATGAACAGGCAACACCAGGTAAACACTAGAAAGTTCGCATCTTAGATTTCTAATCCCAAACTCAAACAGTGGTCATAATATCTATACAATAATAGTGACCCAGCGAATATAACTTTAACACTCCCACTCGCTGGTCACTAGTGACTTCACAATAATTCTACATTTCTTAATCCTAATTTTGAAACATTCGTCGTAAACTTGTCATTTGCTAACAGCTTGGTAAATACATCAGCTATCTGTTCGTTACTTGGTACATAGTCGATAAGTAATGTTTTTGCCTGAACAGCTTCTCTTATAAAAAACAATTTAACGTCAATATGTTTTGTTCTGTGATGAACTTCAGGATTTTTGATGAGTCGAATTGCACTTTGATTATCCATGAAGATGGGAGTGGCTCGTTTGATGTCCTTTTTCAAGTCCATTAGTAAATGACGAATCCAAATTGCTTCTTTGGTGCCTTCACATCCTGCTATGAACTCAGCCTCTGTGGTTGATAATGCAACAGTTGGTTGTCTGTGGCTTCTCCAGGTAATCGGACCTCCACCTAAGAGAAAAACAAAGCCTGTAGTAGATTTCCTAGAATCAATGTCCCTACTGAAGTCTGCATCAGTATATCCATTTAGTGTTGGATCATTGGAATTAAATACTATTCCCAGTTTAGGAAACTTTTTTAAATATCTGAAAATTCGTTTAACTGCTGCTACGTGACTATCATCAGGGTTATTCATGAAACGACTGACTTCTCCCACTGCATATGAAATGTCGGGTCGAGTAACTGTCGCAGCATGCATCAGAGATCCCACAGCTTCGCGATAAGGGAAATCCATCTTCACAACATCAGCCGCTTTTCTTAAGAAAACATTTGAATCTGCAGGGATATTTTTGGGACAAGCCTCCGTCATGTTAAATCTATTCAATACCCTTTCAATGTAAGCTTCTTGGCTGAGGTGTATCTCACGTTTTCCACTATTTCTGGTGATTTGGATGCCAACATAGTAATCACCATCACCTTGAGTAACTTCGAAATTTTTTGCAAGGTGCTTAAGAACCTTTTCTTGCATATCTTTTGATGTCGATATTATTAATCCGTCATCTACGTAGACTATTAAATAGACTATTTCACCATCTATTTTGCCGGAAAAAACACAAGGATCAGCTTTGCTTTGAAGAAGATAGAGTTCCTTTAGACAGTTTGTAAATTTCGTATTCCATACTCTTGATGATTGCTTCAATCCATACAAACTCTTATTTAATCGACAACAAATATTCTTTTGACTGGCCTGCAGACCTTCCGGGAGTTCCATGAATACTTCTTCTTCCAAGACGCCATTTAGGAAGGCAGTTTTAATATCGAATTGACCTATTTCCATATCATCGATTGCTGCTAGGGCTAATACGGTGCGTATCGAATCGTACCGCACTACTGGGGCAAAGGTTTCCTTGTAATCTATAACTTCAATTTGTGAATACCCTTTTGCAACAAGACGCGCTTTTACTCGAACTTCCTTACTTCCAGGTGTAGATTTTATTTTAAACAACCATTTGCATCCAACAGCTGAACGCCCTTCTGGTAAAGGCATCAAATCCCATGTTTTGTTTTTTTCTAAAGAACGTAATTCTTCTTCCATTGCCGTTTTCCACGCTTCAGCATTTTCTGACTCAATCGCCTCTGAATATGATTGAGGCTCTATAATCCTCGCAGAGAGCGCTGTTCCTCCATATCTTAAGGGTGGCTTAACATTCGTTCGCAGATTGTATCGAAGTTTTAGCGCTTCCGAACTTTTATTTGATTTGAGCGTTTCATCTTCGACTATAAATTGCGTTTCATTTTTCTTAATGATATCCTGTTCCTTAGTGGTTTGTAAATCAGTATATTGCGTTTCCATTTCCTCTTGCCTGGTTTCTTGCTCCTTATTGGGACGCAAGTCAACTTTTGTCTCTTTAAACCCTGTAGCAGTTTCTTGAAGAGAAGGATTGTTTTTAAAGTTCTGAAGCTGGTTAGATCTGTTCTCTTCATCAAAATGGACATCACAGCTAACTAGAATTTTGCCACTCTCTGGATTATATAGGCGGAAATTTTTTGATGTTGGTTCATACCCCACTAGGTACATCTTTTTGCTTTTTGGCTCCCATTTCATTCGTTTCTCTTTCGGGACATGGACATAAGCTACTGTTCCGAAAGCATGCATGTGACCTAGTGAAGGTTTCTTTCCAAACCATTGCTCGTACGGAGTTTTATTTAGATTTTTACTTGTAGGAGTTCTATTAAGTATATATGCGGCTGTACATACTGCTTCTCCCCAGAGACTAGTTTTTAGGTTGCTACTTATCAACATTGTTCTGGCCATATCTTGAATATTTCGGTTTTCTCGTTCGGCTCGACCATTTTGTTCAGGCATATACGGGGCAGAAAGTTCGTGAGTGATTCCATGGTCTTTGAGGAATGTTTTAACATCATTGTTTATGTACTCCGTCCCATTGTCTGAACGAAATAATTTCACTCGTTTTCCCGAAGCGTTTTGTGCTAACGGAAGGAATTCCTTTAACTTGAGAAAAACTTCAGATTTATGTGTGATCAAGTACACGTGTCGGAAACCCGTAGCCTCGTCTTTGAATGTTACAAAGAATCTGAAACCTCCATTTGCTGTTGTTGACATCGGTCCACTTACATCGGAGTGGATCCCTTCGCAAGGTTGTAAATTTCTTGATGGTTGCAGATGATGAGGTACACGATGGGCTTTGCCTAGCTTACACGGCTCGCAGAAAAATTCCGTAAAGTCAGTAATCTCTATACCATCGACTACTTTATTTAGAACCATTGTTTTAATAGTTGCTGGATTTATGTGTCCCAATTTTTCATGCCAACTTTGCAATGTAAGAATTTTCGCGGCGTTAGCTCTTTCAGAAATGCATGGCCGGAAAATTAGTCGATATTGCTGAGCTTGATCCTTGATTCCTATTGCTACTATTTTCTTACTTCTTTCGTCAATGAATTTGCATTCTTCACCACTTGAAATTTGAGTGTATCCTATAGACGTAGCGACTCCCGTAGAAAATAAGTTTTGTTTCAGATCAGGAACCCACAA
This sequence comes from Acraspis erinacei, assembly GCA_035041075.1. Taxonomy (NCBI): domain Eukaryota; kingdom Metazoa; phylum Arthropoda; class Insecta; order Hymenoptera; family Cynipidae; genus Acraspis; species Acraspis erinacei. The sequence goes on from JAWWLR010000054.1 coordinate 11,918,749, forward strand.
AACATTTTCCATCCTTCGAAGCTCCCACTTATTCCGTATGCATGCCTCTACGAACACTGTCCCCATTCCGTGGACAGGTAGTTTTCGATCATCCGCAACAAGCACCCATTGGTCCTTAATTTCAACAAAATCACAGATCCATTCTCTTCTTGAAGTCATATGCTTTGAAGCACCAGAATCAGCCAACCAAATTTCTAAATCATTTGCAGCTTTCACATCCGAAACTAGTTGTCAGAAAATAACTTCTTCAGATTTTGAGGTTTTTGAACAATTCTCATTGTTCTTTCCCCTTTTCGGACACTCTCGTTCCCAGTGACCCATCTGTCCGCACCCAAAACAACGCGTAACCTTTTTCTTTTCCGTAATCTCGAAGGTTCTCTTTCGTGAAGGACGATGATGTTTGAACATTTTTGCACTAAAGGCACCGGCGGAAGTGTCAGCGTCATCATTTTTATTAAGCTGATCCTCCTCGAGTTTTAACCTCGCCAGTAAACTGTTGAGGTCACGACCTTCTTTCATATTGTACCAGACCGTTTTGAAGTTTTGGAAACGCGGCGTTAAACTGCTTACGATGCGAACCATTTTGATGTTATCTGATAACTTTTCTCCTTGGTCCTCTATTTCAGCTGCAAGCTGCATAACCTTAGAGACATGTGCGGTAACGGAGTCGGTCTCTTTCATTTTTAGGGCGAAGTACTCCTCGTATAGTGTCATTACGCTAACCTCACTCTTTCTTCCGTGAATAGCCACCACAGAATCCCAAATGTCTTTTGAGGATTTTGCATTCATAACTAGTTGTGCCTGGTCAGGTTCCAGTGTCGATATCAGGATGGCCATAGCTCTTCCATCCCTTCTGATCCACTTGGAGGGATATTGCTCCGGTTTCTTTTTAGTTCCATCGACTATATCAAGATGTCCATGACTACATTTCGAACGACACACGACTTACGAGGCTTGCACTCGATTTACGTTGTTCACTTTACAAAAAAAAACACTCACACGGCTTACGCGGCTTGAACTCGAATTACGTGATTCACTTTGTGGAGAAAAAAAACACTTTACACGGCTTACGAGGCTTGCACTCGATTTACGTGATTTACCCCTTTTTTTTAACAAATACAGTTTGCACGGCTTACGAGGCTTGAACTCGATTTACGTGACCACTTTGTAAAAAAAAGACACTCGCGGTGCACTGGGCCCATAACCTGTTAAATAGTGTTATGGAAATAAGTAAAAAAAAGGCACGTATAGGACTAAACTCAACATCGTATATTATATAAGAATGTGTGATGCACTTTGTTTATTACAGATTTTATTTTTTAAAAGTGGATGGGTGTTTCACATGTAGGGTGGTTTTTGGAATCTTTTTTGTACATTCGTAACCCCAAAATAATCCCAGAATTGTAATGTACTTTGTTTTTGCCGAGTTTGAATTTTTACATTGGGCATAATTGTATTGTTAGTAAACTCGTTTTTTAGAAATTTCTTGTTGATGCTTTAAAAAGTCTCCAAAATCCCTACAATTCTTACGTGCTTTATTTCTTTTCATGTAGTGGAGATGCTGGTTTTATTCAAGACAGCACTTTCAATCGAAATTTCCATTTTCAAACAAATTTGTGGACCCCAAAAATCGACAATACAGCCCAGAAAAAGTCAGAAAAGCCCAAAGTTCTGAGACAAACACATTTTTTAATTTCGATTATGGAGGTGCTAATTGATGGACCTGTGAAATGGCCGAGTCAAAATGGATACAGTGAACATAGTCATATATGTTTAAGAAATTTTTTGTAAAAGAGTTAAATTTTCAACAGAATAGATCATTCTCCATAAAATATTTGGATTTTCAAACAAAGAGATGAATCTTCAAGCCATAAAAATGAGTTATTACCAAAGTAGAGCTTTTTTTAACAAAAGAGACAAATTTTCAAACCACCCAGACAAAATAGCTACTAAGAAAGACTTTTCTTTCCATTGGAATTGATTTTAGATATTTTTAATTTAATCCAAGTTTTTCATCAAAACCTGCACTCTTCTAAAAAAATATTTTCTACGTGTTGTACAATAAACAAAAATAAAAAAGCTTTTTTTTTCTAATTCGGCCCTGACTATTTATGCCGAACTTTATTTGCTAAAATTTAAACAAAAAAAGAACACACAAGTCGATTGAGAAATCTCTTCTGAATATCAATTTGTCGACAAAGATTTATTTTCCAAAAGAGAAGCAAATAAAAAGAAGGAAATTTAAGGAAATTCGGGAAAAGGACTCAACTCCGACTCAAATCTGAAGGATTAAATGTTGCTAAAAAGGAACGCTGAAATGAGGATTCTCTATTAAGAAATAGACGTCAGTACTTCAAATGGATTAAAGGGAAAAAATATTAAGTTATTGTTCTCTGTGAACCCGAATTCCTTGAATTCATTTGCGAGTTACGTTACTTTAAGTGGAGAATCATAAACTGTTAATAACCAGAAAAGCATTGGTTATCAATTCTTTAATTTCGTTTTATAACGAAAGTTGCTTAAGTTAATTAATTTAAGGTGTTCATGTTGGCAGAAAACACTAATTAATGTTATTAACATTGAAACTACTCAATATGCTGAAGGATATTTATTGTCGTACGTTAGCAAATGAGAAAGAATTTTCTAATTTATAAATAGAAGAATATATTTTTAGAATTCTTACTCTGTCTTATGTTACAAACGCAATTGTTAAAAATGAATATAAAAGGCCGCAATTCTATTTTGACTCAGGCAAGCTGGTTAACTTCAAATAAATTTTTTGATATCTGTCAATTTATAATTTTGTCATAACCTTACCAGAGGTAACTTCAGTAGGAAATACTTTTATGTTAAATGGTACCACATCCTGTAAAACATCATGCATTACATATGCATGAATGGCTTCTAAAAAATGTAGTACTTTAGTTCATCCAGCTTTGTTTTTCGCTGTATTCCAAGAACTTTCTTTCCCGTTTTAGGATTCTCACTATGTTTGTGATCAGTACTACTATGGCAAAGAAGATTTTGATTTTTAAATAGCATAGTCTGTGCTTGCTGTTTTGTAGTAGCGCAAATCAGAACAAATTCTCCTGCAGAAAATGGTTCTGACAGACTCATTAAAACATTTCAACTTAAATTATCGAAACTTAGAACAGCAATTCTTTGTTTTAAAATGCGATCAGAAACTTTTAATCCATCTATTTCAAGAATTTTTACATCTTCTATTAGCGGTTCTAAAATCTTATCAAAACCGAAGACAGTTAACTCTTGGACGTAAAAGAATGCTACAGAATTAATGTTTGGCAACTTTAAATTACGTCTGAGGTGCTTAGAGTAAATTTACAGTTTTCCAAAATGGGCACATAGATTGAAGTAGAAGGTAGTGGAACATTTTTATGTGTCTGTCTTTCTTTATTCAATTTTTATTTTATCAGTAGTTTGTTAAGGTTACTAAATACGTCGGTCACTATTAATGTCGTACTCTCAGCAATAGTTTGTACAGTTGATTTAGGTATTGAGCTAGCTTCTCTGCCCAAAAAAGATGTTTTCGTTAAATCTGCGCCAACTGAGTTTTTATGACTGCTTCTCTTATGCCCTACAACATGATGATGACAAACACTAAGTAGATAAAATGACGGAAAAACTAATCCGATTTGGCTCTTCTTTTTCCATTAATCGAATTGTATTCAAGAAAATTATCATTAGTTGTTTGATTTTCAAGTAGGTACGTTTTGATCAATAATGTCATCAGGGACGGGAAGTAACACTATTTGGATGGGCCAAAATCGTGTCTCAATATTGTTGCCATTAGCAGCCGTAGGTAATGTCACTATGTCGTTTAGGAATGTGAAAATCCATGAAATTATTTTCATCCGGTTATAAAGAAATTATTTTTTCAGTTATCCCTGTATTATATTCTATAAATGTATTATATTGTATTTTATTGTATAGAAGTAAAAAATGTCATACTTCTTTTGTTCTCTTGTAGTTTCACTTTCAAGGTATTGAAATTCATATTCAAATTCGATATCAACATCTTCTGCATCTTGAAGAATGATTTTATCTTCCTTCAAACTTCACTCTTTCCTTCGAACATTATAGTTTTTTTTAATTTACGTTAATTTTGAGACCTACGCTCTTCATGCTTGAACTCAGTTTATTTAACATTATTTGCAAGTCTTAAATTGACTCTGCCACAACTTCTTCGTCGAAAACAGAATTTTCAAATGAACGTCGTCTTGGACACATAAAAACAAGGAACAAAAAATCCGACGTCAGTGTAATTTAACACTTCTCTTACCTTCCCATCCCGGGTAAAAATCAGTATACTACGAACTCTCAATGCGTAGACTCGCATTGTTGAGATTTTTAAATTTGTCAAAGTTTTTGTCACGAAAATTAAAACTGCTGGATTTAAAACTAGGAAACTCAAGCAGTCGCGTTAAAGATAAGTAAAATTGATCATTTACTATCAAATATTATGGTAGAAAATTAAATTGCAATTTATTGAACCCTAGCTGAAATTTAAAATGTTCAAAATATCAGTGAAAATTGAAATGTCTTACTCGCAGTTGGTGCAAATTATACAACTAAAATTTTGTCATAAGAACAAGCACAGGATTTCGCCGGGAGCGGGTGCTAGTCTGAAAAATCGCACCCGATCCGAGCGAAATCGCGGTAAAATTTCAGGCATAACCACGACTCATGACCTAGAGATAGGTGATTACAGTCTATGATGGAAACAATACGACGATCCCGAAAAAAGATTCGGGCACCCAAGAGCGCCGATGATTAGGAAGATTAATTTAACAGAATATTCCGTGGGCAATCCTCGCAACTCCCTTACAATGTCTATATACCTCGATTTCTTTTTATTCTCCATGGGTACGATGTTTTTGTTAGCTGGTCCCGAAAATTCGATAACGAACATGAGTGTGTAACAGTAACAATTCTCAAAAATACAAAGTTCAAGTATATGCGGCACTTCTCATTCTCGAAAATTGACTCTATATCCCTAGGATCGTTTAGCGGAGCGTTATTAAGGTTAATGCCGTAAGAGTGACACGTATGGTAATAAAGCACTCTTAGTGCCGCATTGTCCCTTTGGATATAGGTCGTCCACGCATGAGTTGGTCTAAAAGATCGTATGTTAAGGTAGAAATGACACCGCCTTAAAATGCCAAAATGAAATCCTCCGTTCCCGACTTCAATCCGGGAGATTCAAGGAAAGAAAAAGTTAGCTCTCGACATTGAATGATCCTCCAAATTTCTGTGGATGATCCCGTACATTCTCTAATCGAGGATCTGTTCACAAAAGTTGTTCTCGTGTTTTTTCTGAATCCTAGATCTGATAGATAGGATTTGATGTATTTTGCTCACCCCTGATACTGAAGTTAAGTCCGAGTGTTTTCGCAGCCTTCACCGTTATGCTCCTTTGATCACTTCTTCATGCTTCGTGACCATTTTGAGAAGAAGATCTCTTCCATTTGTGACTCCATCTACTGTACTCAGAATAATCCTGTCGTGAAAACATTCCAGATTCAATATTCCGAAACAACCTTGCCGGCGTGATATGTAGAGTCGCGGAACATAAAACTTAAGATTCATGCCTGTGTTTATGTGCATAACCTTTCATGTACTGTCGGGACGGCAAGCATGTTCGTTGCAGATA
>JAWWLR010000054.1:11937865-11949055 GCA_035041075.1 Acraspis erinacei
CGCTGTGATTTCTGACCTTTCCGCAACTCGACATCAGCCAACGCCGAGTTCTGAAAAAATTGACATTATTTATTCTTAAATAAACAATAATGTATAGAAATAGTGTAGTGAATTTCATAAGGATCGGTCCAGTAGATTTTAAATTACAGTTGGCACCGGCTTTGAAAACGTCGATCGCCAGAAAAACGCTTCAAAGTTTTGCATAGTAAAAAAGCGAAATTAAGCACTAATATATTAGAAATTTCTTAATATACTCACACAGAATCATCAATGCCAGGTCCATAAAGTATAGAACTTTCATCTTTCTGATCGAAAGCAACATCTGGCCCTTGCCTATGACATTTGCCAATTAATCCAACTATTCAGATAACCCGCAGTTACACTTTGAGATCCCCGCTTCCTCCAGGGCGCTTGAGAAAGAGAAAATAGGGAAGAAGTAAGAGAGACCTACATGCTTCAGACCTACAGCAATGTTTTCGATAAGACCGGAACCATGACGGTAGACTCGTGTTGAGAAGTGACCGGGGAAATTGGGGACTCTTGCAGGCTATTCAGGCGGGCGGCAGATGTGCCGAACAATGCTAATTACTTGATGGAGGGTTAACAAACTTGTCGTTTATAATCTCAAGAATCCTTAGTTTGTCACGTAGTAACTTTACTCTAAATTGCCTTTCGGAAAATTAAGAGTAAAAATCACGAAAACAGACCGTTGGATTCTTGAGGTTCTCAATTTGTCCATCTGACATAAAACAATTCCACCTCTTTCCGGATAGAGTTTGCTTACCCTCGTCTCAGCCCGAAAAGCAATTGAGGCAATTTTCTGTCACATGTCTTCTGATTCCCTTCGTGGAGTAGTAAGCGGAGGCCTTTCTTGAACTCCTGGTTTCTGCGCTCGGTGGTATTGGCCCGTGGGTGATACACGGGCGTTTTAAAGAGCTCAAAACCCCACCAGAGACTGGCTTCGGCCCAGACATAACCGGTGAACTGTGGTCCGTTATCACTGCGTACTCTCCGCGAATAACCTCAGTGGCTGAAAACTACATTTTCCATTAGATGAATGACTCTGCTGGCTTCCGACGTCCGAAGGGGGAAAACTTCCAACCAACCCCGTATTCCAAGCTCGACTGGCTGCACGCGACCATTGTACCTCCGGCTGTCGTCCCTCACAGGCTTACAAATTTGCATAAAGGGCAGACGGCTACATACCGTCTGATCTCACGGCTCATTCTGAGCGAATAAAAGTTCTCCTTTATGAAACGAATTTTTTCGTTCGTCCCAGAATGCCCGGCCAGGACCGCTTCGCGATACTCCCACATGACTTTCGCCCGTAATGCTTCGGTTAACAGTAGTCGCCATACCTTGGCGTTATCCTGGCACCATCATCCCTGTTCCGTTAAACGGTGGCGTGTGAGGAATTCGCCATCCTGTTACGAAAGCTGCAGTGAGTTGGTCTGATTTCTCCATCGTAAAACGTCCCGAGTAATTTGCGGGTCTGTTTGTTGGGCGTCGATCACTTATTGATACAAAGGTGGTCGAGCCAAGGCGCTCAAAACCGAAACTGACGCTGCGTTGGCTCGAAAACTGGTGGGCAATTGTAATGAGCTCCGGTGGGTGAGAACTTGGCGTTCGGGAAGGAAATAATTCGGCGTTTGCCGTCGCGTTAGTCCTGCATTAAGACGGCACCCATTTCTCGGGCATTGACGTCTGTCTGCAGCACAAAACTTGAAGCGGGGTCGGTAGGCTCAGGGTTATTGGCTTCTGGAAGGCAGGCTTGGCCGCCTCGAATAGCTTCAAGTTCTCGGGGTTCATGCGGTATGCTCTCTTCGTTGACATCATATCGGACAAAGGACTGTGAGCACGTATATTACTAATCTCTCGAAAACAAGTGCGAAGTGTAGAAAATGCTCCTCCCAATTTTTGGAGTAACTGAATATGTCGTCCAAATAGACGATTGCGTGTATGCCCCATTGTTCGGCCAAGACCGGGCGCATGATTTTTTGAAAGGTTCCGGGTGCGTTATTTTGGCCGAACGGCATTACGCAATCATTGAGGGGCGTCGACTTTCATTCCGTTCAGCCGGAGGTAATCAACACAGAAGACCGTCCTTTAGCTGGATGACATGTTCCACGTTGGCCAGTGTCTGCATCAGGCATCCGCCTCGGTGGAATAGCGGCGTGTGTAGTTAAAGGAGCTTCCGGAACTCGTCAGTGGTGCCGACGAAGACACAGTCGACCTAGTGGTCATGAATCACCTTGTGTTCCTTCAACCAAGGCCGGCCCAGGATGATTTCGGTTCTCAATTTAGAGCTGACGTGGAATTCGGCCGGGTACGGGGTCTGTTCAAGAATAGACGTAAATTTAATAGTGCATTTCAAAGGGATTTTAGGCCCAACGCTTCCAAAAAATCATGCGGGGGCCCCTTACAACTCTTTACATCTGAGGGGGTCAGAATTGATTGATTCACAAAGTTATCTGAGTCTAACGTGTCGATCTCAGCGATGACTTCGCGACACCCTAGTAGGATTTTTACCCTAGGTGGGCTGCTGAGATCGGCTGAGACAGCGCTCAAGACTGGAGCGCGCCTGTTTTTGAAATGAATATTTACAGCCTGAAATAAATTCACTCATTTTCAAACAATTCATATTTATTTAATAGGCAATTATTATTGATAATAATATTTAATAATATAATTAATTCTCTTTTTTTCTTGAAAATTAACTATATTAATAGAACCCAATAGAAAGGTCTAAATATTTGTTGTTATATTTTCATTATTTTTAATTGAAAATTTCACATCTGTTGGGTTCCAACTGCAACCACTATATTGAATGTTGAGCACTTTTGTTAGAAATTTATTTTTTCTTTCAAAATTGATTTCCTTTTCAGCAGTTAAATTTTCAATTAATATATATCATTTTCCAATAAAATAGTTAGAATTCAAATCAAAGAGATGTAGTTTTAACTAAAAATATAAATCTTCGACCAAAAAATGGATAAAAGAAAATATTCAAACATAATAGTTGACTGCTCAGCCAAAGAAGACTAATTTTTAATTAAACAGTTGGACTCTGATTCAAGAAATAGGACATTTCTACGCAAACAGATGCATTTATAAATCAAAAAGACAGATTAATAAAAAATGTTAATTTTCATCCGCAATATATTTCAGTTTGACTTTTCAACACCAAAATATAAATTTTAAACTAAAAGTAAATTTTCTACGAAAATAGTTGATTCTTCGAACAAATAACGAAAGTTATTAATAAGAAGAATATCTTAAGGTGGAAAAAAACCCAAAGAAAATATATATAAATACCAGTAAATTAAATTACTAACAAGAATACAACATCCGGGTTACCGCAAATCTTCCTTTGGTAGATTTTCTAATTTTTTCCTCGATAATTTTTTATTTTTCCATACCATTAAGGTTCAAAGAACTTTTGCAAAATTTTTTTTTTAAATCAATGAAGCTAAGAGCGTTTTTCACTCTCCAGCATTCTCTTGAAACCTTTCGAAATTCTTTTAAAGCTTCTAAAGTTTTCTTCTTAAATATTTAAATGTCAAGATTTTTTAAATAGTTTAATGTTTAATAATCTTTTTGAATCTCATTTTTTATATTTCTTAAATTTAATTGATTTCTTTAATATTCTTTAATCTCACTAAATTGAAGCATTGTGCTTTAAAATATTCAAGATTCTTTTTCGAAATTTTCGAAAGTCTTAGTTTTAATCTTTAATCATTAATCTGTTCAGATCTTCTAAACTTTCTAATCCTTCAACGTTATTCAAATTTTCCCAGATTTTCTTTTAATTCTGGAAAAATAAAATATTGCCCTAAAATCTTTCAGATTCTTCTTTGGCAATTTTAAGAATCTTTTGAATTGGTTTTAAATACTTTTAAATAATCGTTTAAAATTGAATTAAGCATAATTCTTTTTAAGTCTTAAAAATTAAACAAATATTACTCAACATTAGTTTTCGCCCATAATTTAATTTTTCTATCACTTCGTACATATAAACAAGCTTACAAATTTTCGCACAGTAGCAACATTTTAGGAACAGAATTATTTCCCAATATCAGAAAATCAATTGCAATTGAAAAGTTCTCTTTTATCAATAATGCTTAGAAGCATCTACAAATAAATTTAATTACCAAGTTAAATTATTTCTTATAAAAAAAACTTAACTGAAAAAAGTCACCAAAAGCTATATTCGTGCAGTGTCGCCATCAATTCGCTTTTCGACAACAATGAGTTACATATTTTTGAGACATGTAGAAACATCGTTTTTTATAGTAAATGGAATTAAAAACTTTTTGTAATCAGGTCAAAAATACAACCTCCAACCTGTTTAAATAATTGATTTTATGTTTGATGAAGATTCATCACTTAAGTAAAAAGTTCATATTTTCGGGTTGAAAATGGAATAATTCTCGGGCTGGAAATTGAACTGCTTTTTTCAAAAACATCATTCTTTATTTTATGAAAATTTATGAAATTTGATCAAAATCCGTATTATTTGTTTTAAAAGTTGGTTCATAATATATCAATGTATGTTAAAAATTCAAATATTTGGAGGAGCATTAGAATTTCCTAGTGAAAAAATCAATCTTTTTGGGGGAAAATTTAAATTTTTGGTTAATAATTAATCTTTTTATCGAATATCAAACGGCCTGATTAGGAGGTAAACTACTTTCCGCAATTTTTATAAGTTTTATATTTTTCTGCAGGTAATTCATTTTTTTCAGCTGAAAATTTAATGATATCAGATTTCGACGAAAATTCACACTTCTAAAGTTACTGCCATTAGAATACTACTAACATAAAGTTCCACTATTCAGTAGAAAATGCTTGACTTTGGTTGAGAGTTCAAGCACTTTTTTTAAAATTAGTTTTTCCCCTTTTAATTTGGCTGGTTGAATATTCGTGTTTTAGTAGAAAATTAATTTTTGCGGAATTAAATTTTAAAGCTTGTGTGAGAAAAATTATTTTGACTTAGAAATTTAATAATCTCCTTGAAACCTAATTTTTCGGTGTAAATCAATGTTTTTGGACTGAGAATTTAACTTCTATGCTAAAAATTCTTCTTGAAAATAATTTATATCTTTTTAAAAGTCCTATAAAATTCGTGATGACACGTTTTCAATAAGACTTGTCACTTAGGTTTAATTTGTAGAAAATACTATGACGAAAATAAAAAACTTATATTTTGAATCAACGGATTTGCAATACTTAAAAGATCCTGAGAATTTACCCATTTTTATAGAACGTCTCATTTCGTTTATAATACAGAAAATACTAGCACAGAAAATCGAAACTTCAGATTTTGATCTTTTCAAAAACGTTACAAAATTTATTTTACTTCAAATTAATTTATTTAATTATGAATTTTTATTATCACTTGGAATAATGGGGGTCCTGTAGGATAGTTAAAAGAGAATTGTACAATTTCAAATGCAATCATTTGAAAGTGAATAATAAAATATTGATACAAACTGAAAATAAAATTTTTTATGATTGCCGTCATTAAAAATAATGGATTTTTAAAACAACAGCAGAGATAACGTTTGATAAAAAAAATTATATGTGACTATTTTCATGATTTGACACAGGCTCCCAATTTGGACAAAAATTCAAGCAAAACAGATTTGTCTGTCAGTCTTTCAGATGTCTATCAGATTTGTGTCTGTCTCAGTTACAATGCGTTGACATTTGTGAAGGCTGCAAACTCTGGACCCAAATAATTTCAATTTTTTGAATTTATTAGTTTATTATTAAAAAGGTAACTAAAATAATTTTCAGCAGAAAAAGTATAAAATTACAGGGAGAAAAATAGATATTAGCCTTTCTCCATAATTGTGCAATTTTCGTATAGAACATATAACGCACTTTTCAAGGTTAATATGAAAGATGCCTGTATCTGAGTCCTTATATAGAAGTTTTCTATAAAATAAGAAAATTTTGGATATCGTCTACTGTTGCAACATTTCAATAGGTTTTTTCAGATTATGAACCAAAAGTTCTATTTTTTCGCGATTTCAGAAAAATAGGATTTAGAAAGTAATAAATTTCATGGCCCTCACTAAAACCATGCATCGAACTAACCGGAGATGCTGACGGTATTTTTGCTGTTAAAAATATATCATTATTTCTGGGATTAGCGATGCTGGATACATAAACAGATACCATAAAATTGTGTAACTAGGTTGTCAAATTAAATCATTTGGATCAGTTAATTCTATAAGATAGATTGTGAAAAAAAATTATGTATCAAATGAAAAAGAAAATGCAAATAAGAAAAATTATATATGTTTTCTATTAAAATTGAGGTTAAGAATTTAAAAAAAATGTTTGATATTTACATTGAAGATTATATTAATGATGGATTAAATAAGGATTAAATTGAATTAAATTTGTACTATATTAGTAAAAATTGGACAAAATGAAATAATTTTAAAAATATTAATAAAGTGAAAAACATTGTTGGAGCGATGAAAAAACAACATTTATAAAAAATTAAATACTAATAAATTAAGGTAAATAGTCAAATTTAGTTTTATTATAAGATGAATTTGTTAATAAGATAAGACCAATTTTGTTAATTCTTTTTTTTAATTAGAATTTTTCATTTCTTAATTAAAAAGCAAAATACCAAATTTAAATTGATTTTTTAAATTAAAGAATCCAAGATTGTGTTATAAATTGAACTGTAATTATTAAGGTCTGAGATTATATTTAAACAATTATTAATATTTTTTGATGAAAAACATTTCAGCTATTAGTCTTTTAAATTCGTTAGGTTCATGGTGTAAAACTATAACATTTTCCCAATCAATTAGATGCCCTGTTTCAACCTGATGTTTGGCAATGACTTTATGGTTTTTTGGATTTTGTCTAAAATTATCATGATGTTCCTTTATTCTTGTAGAGAGTAATCTACCAGTTTGACCGGCGTAACACATTTATCACAGTTTAAACATTGAATTTTGCATACAACATCAGTAAGTTGGAAATTATAAATTAGAATTAGAAATTATAAATTATAAATAAAGAAAAGTATTAGGAATTAGCCGCGAAGCAGGGTTTGACAATGCGAGGCAAAGTGAGAAAGTAGGAACATGCGTGCAAGGCCAGGTGAAGCGAGGAATGCAAGGCGATAAGAGCAAACGGTCTTAGAGATAAGGTGGACCAACACTAACGGATACTCCTCACGCCTATACCAGGATAGGCATAGCAGCTATACTAGTATTCCTAAATGTCATATCGCTCCGCTCAGGATACAAATTGGTTAACGTGGCAATATAATGAATAGCTATCGTAAACAAAAAATACGATGAGAAATTTAAAAAAATGATAACAAATAATTAGTGTGTTAATTTGTTTGCTATCAAATTATTAATAAACAAAAAAATTCACAAGCAGTTCTGCAATCTAAAACCTCAATTACATGAATAATAAGAAATTAAAATATAATGGTCTAAGTATCGTAACTTCGTTGGTACTTACCTTGGAAAGATTCCGTATACTTTTGCAACCCCCAATCTCCCAATTTTTTCTTGACCCATTCGTCCAGCGCTTGTGAATTTGAATGAATAATTACACAATAATACGCACACGTGCCACGCGTGAACAATACGACAAGGTCGGCATGTCCGTGAAGTTAGCACCCCAACTCTAAAATATGAGATTTTTTTATGGAATCGTTTGGTGGTCAACTTTGAAGGTTTGGTGGTCAAAATAGACAAAGTTATTGATTTTTCAAAATTGGGGTGCCAACTTCACGGTGGCACAGCACCTTTTAATATTTAAAAAAATTCTTGTTGGTATCGTTTGGTGGTGTTTGGTAGTCGACTCTGAACGTTTGGTGGTCAAAAATAAAAAAGTTATCGAGCTTACAAAGTTGGTGCATCAACTTCGTTAACACCCCACTTTAATTTTTTTTTTAATTCCTGATGATATCGTATGGTTGTCGTTTGTTGGTGTTTGGTAGTGATTTTTGAAAGTTTGGTGGTCGAAATTACAGAATATATCGGATCTTTTGGAAAATACATGTGACCCGTGATGGGATTCTGCGCATGCTTATGCGCACGTGGGATTGGTGGGAATTTTGAGTTTCAAAATGCTCATTTTCAATGTGACAGCTGTTTGGCAAGTATAATTGTACATAATTCTACGTTTTCAGTTTTCGAACACTAGGTTTTATTATTTTGGAAATCTGAACTCTCTTATTATTTTATATTTTAAGTTTTTCGATTATTAATTACAAGCTAATCTTTGGAAATTGACTCGTCCCGGTCCGGAAACTTAATTAAGACAATGTACATTGAAATAAGTTCCTTTACCGTAAACTAAATGACTCTTTACTTAAAAACACTTTAAAATCCAACTGTTACAGAATCATAATTCAGTATCGCTGAATTTGATTTATCATGATCACATAGCATATTTGTTTTTAATTTAGCAAGAAATCTTATTCTCAGCTGCCTTCAAAAACGTACCATTTCAATCAATTTAAAATTTCAAAATTCATAATATGCACTGGTATTGAAACATACGTATTTTTATAGCTTTTTTTTAATAATTTTTTTATTTTAATCTTGTCTTTTGACGATTAAAGGAAAATCTACACCTTCTGTATCGAAATTATTTATAAAAATTTATAGATCGTTTTTGGGATGAAGAAATTTGGTGTATTAATTTTTTTTCATACCTTGTGTCTGTTTTCAAAACATTTTATTTTTAATATTATTTTATTTATTTCTAATCAATATTAATTTTTAATGTGATTCAGTTTTTCTACGCGCCCTATCAAAATATTTTTCATAACAAATGTTTAACTCTTTTTTTGATGAACAACTTTTGTCAATAAATTTTTTTCATAGTTTATGTCGTTTATTCCAAAATTTAATCGTTGAATCGTCGCAAAATCGTTTAATCGTTGAAAGCAAAAACCAGGCATCCTATCAAACAACTATTCATAACAAATTTGTAGTTCTTTTTTGGTTGAACACCTTTTATCTCATTTTTTCGTGGCTTTTGTCGTTTGTTCACAAGTTTTTTATTGTTTGATTTTTCATGTTGCTTTTACGAAAAAAAATAAAAAGCACTTATCATATAAAAAAGTAATTTATAACAAATTTTTAAATCTCTTTGAGCAGCACAAGTTTTCTTGATCAATATTTTTTCGTATCTTGCATGGTTTGACCGCAAACTAAATTATTGATTTTGAATTATTTTTTGTCTGATTAAAATTTAATTTTTCGATTTTGTAAAAAATCTCAAAAAGTTGTTATAATTTCAGAGAACTTCAAAAATACTACTTACTACTCTGGTAATGAGAATGTAATAATTCATTGTTTTTTGTGCGATCAAATTTGAATTTTCGATTTTTTAACATAATACAAAAAGTTTTTATGTTAAACTTGTAGGGCTTAAATCATCATTGAGGGTACTGTATGCTATGGGAACTGCATTTTGATCCTCCAGACTTGACATGTTATTATTCTCAACTTTAAAGTCCTGGGTTTGCTCGACAGGAACTTTATTTTGTTTAAAAAGGGGAAGGTTATTTAGTCGACGCTCATAGTTAAGAGTGATGCTGCTATCAATGTATGTTCTCGTAGAGCTTCGAATTGGAACCTGAAGAGTTTATATAAATATAAATTCGGCGCGCAGTGGTCCATGTACCCGTTTTTTAAGGAAGTTATTCTTTAGTTCTCCAAAATCTCCTTCTACGTAGCAGATTGTGGGTCTTGCACACGATGAATTAAAACATTTTCTCATAACTGATGTCCAGAGATCAATCAATGTCCAATCTGCTACAGGTTGTGGGTCTTGCACACGATGAATTAAAACATTTTCTCATAACTGATGTCCAGAGAGGAAATTGCTTCGCCATTGGTATTAAGTGTTTGTAAAATTTTTCCAAGTGGTATGGGTTTGCTCGTTCAGAATCAGTTTTTACATTCTTACTTCTTTCCGCTCTTCTTTGCAACTTGATAACCCATTCATCAATACTGGCGTCTGAATCGGGTTGTTCATTTAAGAAGCTATAGTCAATCTGCGGGTCAAGTCCATTGTTGAAAATTTTTAGAACAATCCCTTTATATTCTTCACTGGACTCGTCGGGAAGAAACTTCATTGCTTCGTGTTCTTCTTCAGCTATATAATCTGAAAATGTTGATCTAGCTTCCTCAGCAGGAGATGGTAAAGAACTGACAAGCATCGTACCGCCATAGCGATGAATCGTTAGGGTCAGTGTCAATTGAAGAATCTCTTAGAAGCGGTTGAAATCGTCGCACGATATCATGAGAACAAAACATCGTATCAGGAAATCTTTGAAAACGGTTTTATTTGAGTTGAAGCATTTTAACCGACAGAAAATTGCGATCAAATGAGCTGAGTCGATTCTTATAAACGTAAGAGGCTTTTCTCTAGAATACTTATTTCTTAAAATGGCAAAGAATATCCGGATGTATTCTTTAACCGGTATTTGATTAAAGGCTCGAAACTCTGCTGCCAAAAGAGCTTTTGAGTAATCTAAAACGATTTCATGTGGTATAATATCTACTTCCATTAACCAACAATTCAAGAAGTGAAGGATAGTATTTGCATCCTGTTTAGAGGACAGCATTTGTCCAACTGACACAGTAAGATCAAGGAAGTTAATAACTATTTCAAAAAGAAATATATTTGCTGACTGAATATTTTCTGCCAGTTGCAAGCGTTTCGCCGGGTTCGACGTGCTATGCAGGCATACGGATGCAGAATTTTTGAAAATACGACGATACTCCTGTAATATAGAGATCTGTTCTGGCAACAAATAATACACAATGAATGGATTTAGTGCAATAAATGTTATGGCATTAGAATAAGGAGCTCTGTACTTCAATTTCTCTAGAATAAGAGCTGGATTGTTACCATCTGCTGGGTCGACATCGAATTCTTTACTGATGCATTCTTGCATTAATTTGCGTAACGAATCGCTGCTATATAAAATAAATGATGGTACATTTCCAAAATTTAACACTTTCCTCGCAAGAGTCCTTCTGCAATTACCTACTCCTTCTTTCATAACTATTTGCTCAATGATTTTACGCTTCTCATATCTGAGTTGCCTCTTAACGGCTTCATGAGGTAAACCAATCGTATCCTTCGTTTTGACTTTCAGCCATAAGTCCGCTTCTTCACAAG
>JAWWLR010000054.1:12106062-12116768 GCA_035041075.1 Acraspis erinacei
TACTTGTTGTCGAATAGGTAGCGGCTGTGGACTTTTTGTCCCTGAGCATGCTCAGTGTGGGCCTCCTCGCGATGTCGATTGGTATCCACACTACTGTCGAAATACTTCTATCGATTACCATACTTAATCCAAACCTTTTAGTGCCCCCAAATCCATCGTGGGTGTCGACTTCAAAGCACCAGTGATGCCTCTCAGAATCAGTCCCCTGATCCTTTCTAGTCGAGACTTTACAGTGGACAGTTCGACCCTGCTCCACGAGACAAGATCGCTGTGTAGATCCACATAAGTTTCTACGGTTTCAAGCCCCAGCGCTTTCCTATGGCTCTCCTACAGAGACATAGAGTCGCTGCTTGCTTCTTGCGCTTGTTTTCCAGGTGCTCGTTCCATGAAAACTTCTTATCCAGAATGACTCCTAGATATTTAGCTCATTCTTTGATTTCCACTTGCTGTCCTTCCAATTTCAATGTACTCGTGTTTCCCCACGTATACCTTCTGGCGAATACAACTGCGTCCGTCTTACTAAGAATGAACCATATTCCAGTCTTCTTGCACCTGGAATCTACTATCCTTAGTGCTCTGCTGCATTACTCCGAAGAGCGCATCCAAATACTTGCCGCACGCGATAAACAGTATATCGTCCGCATAGCCTATAACGTGGTAGCCAGGACTCGTGAGCAGAAGAAACAGTTCATTCTCTACCAAGTACCACAGCAGGGGCGATAAAGCACCTCCCTGCGGGCATCCCGAGTCAACAGTTCCACATAAAGTGATATCACCTTCAGTCGTAGTTAGGTTCCTGTTGGCCAACATGCGGCAGGTCCATTCCACGACTGCAATAGGCACACCATTTGCGATCATGGCCGTCCTGATCACCTCTTCAAAGGTGCAGTTAAAGGCTCCTTTGATGTCCATAAAGGTTTAAATCGAAAGCCCTTTCTGCTTTAGTTGTCCTTTAATCAGGTTTACTACTCTGTTTAGGGCCTTCTTGGTCGATTGACGAGCCCTATAACGTGTTGCTCCTTGTGAAGTGACCTACTTGACAAGACCTTATCACGAATATATCTATCCACGAGTATTTCCACTGTTTTTAGTAGGAAAGATGTAAGGCAAGTCTCACAATCAGCCCTATGATGATCCGCACCAGGAGTATTGTAAGGATTAAAGTAAGTCTGGGCCCACCTTCTCTCTACTCTATTGGACACTATCAATGCCCATCATTTTAGTTCTGTCCCCCATATTTCCTGATTTAATTTGGAATCTCATCTATACGAGGCGCCTTTCCATCTTTCATTATTCCTAACAACTTGACTATTTCGTCCCTTGTTATGTCATCTAATTTATCTCTTTTCGTAACATATTTTCCTTATTTTATAACATTGCGCTCCACCCCTCCTAGCAAATTCCTAAAAAATTCTATTTTACCCTTTCAATATCTTGATTTACGCTTTTCCTTCCTTTTCTCTCTCTATTTACTATCTTTCAAAACTCTTCTTCCACCCTGGCCTTCTTCACTCCTTGTTTATTTGTTGCATCCTCACAAATTTAAAACAAATTTCAAACCTCGTAGTAACTCTGAAATGATAAAAGCATTAACTTCAAAACAGTAGGTAATTACTTGTGTGGTAAATTTACCGACTCATTCAAAGCATCGGTAACTTAGAAATATGTAGCTTATCTTATTAAAATGTTACTTATTACACCCACATAATGAAGGTTAATAAAATTCTATACCATCTATTTTTATTAAATAATGACAACTAAAAATAAAAAAATATATATAATAATATAAATTACATAGTTATAATATGAAATTAATGTATCGGCCTATAGAACCTAGAATGAAGATATTGTCTATAAAAGAGGAAGAGAAGAGTGACGAAATTACACATGAATTATGACGAAATCAATATATCTGATAAAGGGATAGAATTAAAACTATAAAGCACTTTGGAAACATAATCAATTAGAGCAAAACAAGTACGATAATTGATCAGTTTTCTCTATTCGTACGTTCCCCGACCAGATTTTTCGATTCGTACGTGACTCGACGATATTTTTCGATTCGTACGTGCCTCGACCATATTTTTCGGTTTGTACGTGACTTTTCAAAACGCTTATTCCTATATGAACCCCAGACTTACTCCTGGTGGTTGTCTTTTAGTTTGTGGCAATCCCACTGTAAACTTAAACTTCAAATGCACGAACCGCTTGGATAAAGTCGCGATCATTTTCAACGAGTGGGAAATATTCCTTCAGGAAGAACCGCATTGTATAAAGTCGCGTACCTTTTGCATCCATCGTGTAATAGTACGGAGTGTTAAGTATAAACTAAGTCCCTTCGGTTTTCTGTCGTCGTACAAGTTGATTTCGGAATATTTCGTGTAAATCAACTAAAACACCCGGTAGAATTCCGTCGCTATTCTGCAAGTTATCGGGAATATCATCAACACTACAAATCATCTCTTGCCCTTTCAATACTGAAAGGTAGCGTAAGTGTTTATATTTAATTTACTGTAACTTTATTTCCTACTCTTTCATTCTATCAAATATACATGTACCCTATTGCCTCCTTTACCTATCCCATTAAAAAACTACCCTCGCCTTTCTGCTCGGGACGAGACATTCATATATATAAATATATACTTCTCCACAACTTTTCCCTTTTGTCCAATTTCTCAATTCCTTTCTGACTTCCTTCTTCTCTTTAAATTCCTCTTCCCACCCACTTTGATTCCCTAAGAGACTACCTTCTTTGTGCTTGTGCATTCTCATCCTGTTTTTATGTCTCCAACCATTATTTCCATCTCATTGTTTACATTATCTTCGCCCGTTTTGATATTCCTGACCTTTTCCTTGAATTTTTCTTTTCTTTTCTTTGACCAATAACCTCTTCCTACTGTCACTATTATGGCAAAGTGATCCGAATCCATATAATCCCCTATCTCAAATTTCTTGACCTTTTTTCTTACCTCATCTTCGACTACAATACAATCAATTACCTTTCCCTTGTTCCTCCTAAGCGTGTATATTCCACTTTTTCATCCCCCTCTATATTTCCGTTTAGGATTCAATTCATTGCCACGTGAGGAGGTAGAAGCGGAAACAGTTGCATGCTTCAAATCGATAATGTTTGAGTACTTGCTTAATGAAGAAAGCATGGAATATGATGAGGGTCGGAGGTGACCATGATGAGAGAAATGATTGTATTGTAAACGCTAAGTTTGTTTTTTATCAGGAGCCTTCCATAAACCACGTTGTTTATTTAGGGGAAGGCGGGATTCAACGAAAGGCCACGTTGGTCTACATGTGTTAATTGAGTCTTTCTCGAATACAGTCCGCGGTTTTAACGTTCGTGAAAAGAACTCAAGTGTGGATTGGGCAGCTATTTTAGGGCCTTGTATCGCACTACCGCTAGTGAAACGTGCTTTTGTATAGTTTCACAACACAAGCATCCGGTAGGGTTTCGTCGTTGCCCAACGATAATAACGGATATACAACCAAAAATCCAACTCTCTCTCGCCCTTTCTCTCAGGCAGTTAAAAGTAAAATTATTTTATTGTAACTGTCAATTATATATCTATTTTGATCTGTAATAAATCTATCAAACTTTACCTACATCATTTATTTAATCACTGCATGTTAACACAGTTCCCATAGAACTGACAAGTGACAACGTACCCACAAACCATTTGAGGCTCGACACCTTTAACGTCAATGCGAAGATCGACTTGAAAATGTATACATGTGTAGATTAGGCACTGGAGATGGTTCCTACGGAAACCCGAATCGCTAATAGCTTTTGTTCAATAAATAATGCAAAATAGCATTGACTGTATATCTATGTATATTAAATTAACAGGCTTAAAACGGATTATGATTATGAAAATCCAGTTTTTGACAATTAACACCAAATTTTGCACATATATTCTTTGGGCTCCCAGGCAGGTCTTAAGAATATGGAGGGGGCACATAGGAGAGGTGAAGATAGGGGGGACAGCCGCAGTCTTTGACCAATCGCAATCAAACAATTTTACACATATTCTTTGGACACCCGGGCAGGTCGTAAGAATATTAAGGGATGATGGAGTGGGGGAAGGCAGTTTTTGAAATATATCAAATCAAGGGACATAAAACGTATGATCCTTATGAAAATCCAGTTTTTGTCAATTCGCAACAAATTTTTCACACATCTTCTTTGGATTTCGAGACAGGTCGTAAGAGCATGGGGGAAATAGGAAGGATAAAGATAGGAGGGGGGATACAGCAGCCATTTTTTACCAATCGAAATACAATTTTCAACGCATATTCTTTGGGCTTCCGGATAGGTCATTTGAGTAATGGCGGGAAGCTGGAATGGAGAGGGCCAGTTTTTGAAATATATAGAAAATTAAAGTATTGGTAACGTACGAGCAGAGAGGGCAGCTGGAGGAGGGGGGAAAGTGGCAGTTTTTTACAAATCGGCAGAACATTTTTCACACATATTCATTGGAATCCGGAACAGGTCGTAAGATCAGGCAGTCGTGCTTGTGTTTGATGCTATTAAATATGTATTAAAAACGCTGAGAATGTAAAACAGAAATATGGACTTAAATATAAAAAATGGCAATTGTTTTTTATTTTTTAAAATTGTAATTGAGTCAGCGAATCCAGTTTTAAGAATTTTGACATCAGTCGTGAAATTTCAACGTAACTTGTCAAAAACTTCCAAAGCACTTCGGTTTCACCAAACTTCGCATGTGACCTCCTGAGAAAGTCTGACATGTTAATGTAGTGGAAGAAGCTTAAAAAGGGCGTGGAAAAAGTACGAAAAAGGATTGATGCTAAAGTAAGGATAAAAGAATTGCGAAGTATAGGAGGGGAAGACCGATGAGGGGGGAAATGGTACTGGTGAAACTAAAGAAATAGGAACATAAGAGAGAAGTGATGACAAAGAAGAGGGTATTATATAGAAGTTTAGAGAAAATAGAAGATGAGTTGACAGAAGTACAAAGGAGTATGCTGTGGAAGTTAAGGAAAACTTTGTTTCCTGTAAACAAATATATTTTCTTCTTAATGGATGAAGGACTAGTGATTTTTCAAATAATAAAGAAACTAAAGTTTTCATTTAAACAATTTAAAAATAGAAATTTACAAAAAATACAAAATTAAAAAATAATACAACAGTTTTTAAAATACAATGACAAATCGGACGAATCCAATTTTTTATTTCAAATGGTATTTTTTTTAGCTGGAAAAGGAAAGCGCGAAGTTCCGTCGGACCCTATTCATTTCCCAACTTTATGATTTTTTCCCAAGAACTGGCAGAATTATTTTATTTGAAAATTTATGATCAAAGACGTTTATATGAATACATCAACATTGAATTATGTCCATTGATAAAAAGTTGTTCTCTTTAAAGCAAATGTTTCAAATATTATAAATGTGCATAACTTCCTTCATTTTTAATAAAATGTATTAATATTATAGGTCAATCGATTTGCTTTAAATCAAGAAATCGTTTCCTTTCTTGCATTAATTTTCAATGACGTTGGGGAAAAAAGTTTCACTATAGAATTCGTCGCGAATCAACACATATTTTGCATTCCCGCATCAACTTTAAATTATGCGAATGTTAAAATTTTTAATATAATGTAAATGACCATTGTTACATTCCAACCCTTATAATTTGGACATGGTAGCTTCGTTCTGAAGGCTCAAACTGACCAAATAAATTTTTACACTAATCCCCCTTTTTATAAGTTATAGTGAATCATCTATTTGTTTAATATTAGTGAGTTCTAATTTTTACAATTTCCGCTTCCGCTCTATAGATTGACGTAGGATTTTTACAGGGTGTCTAGACGAAAATAATTCTAAATCAAACTAGTATACACATAATTATACACATATCTATCAGGCATTTTATTAGGACATAAATAACTTTTTATAATTGTAACGATACTATATTACCAATTCCTGCGTTCCTTAGTTTCTAGTTTTATTGTACCGTCCTCGATAGAAATGAGCAAAGAGAAAGAAAAAACGGAATATCACCAATCCGATCTCTACTTCACTTGTTCCAGACGGGCAATTTTAATTTTCACAGACCGATGGCTTCAGCTAGTCTTGTCTTTACGCGTTTCCGCGCACCCACATAGTTCATAATTCACTTCACCTCTTCGCTCCTCTTCTCACACTTCACTTCTTAATTTTTTTAAAGTCTGCTCACTACACGGACGAGAGTGAGGGATTTCGCAGACTCCTCGTCGTGAATTTTTCTATCACGTTAAGTCCACGTACCCGGATTTGGCTACGGCCAATTTCAGAATTATACTTTGTTTAAAAATTTAAAAACAAATTTCCTTTGGCAGAGCTAAAGTTATCCTTGATATTAAATTTCGCGAGCCAAGCCCTGGAGATAGGAATTTATTAAGCGGTTTAACGTTCGACCGAACAAATGAATATAAAAACAAAAGAAAAACCTCGCGTACATATGGTTTGGTTGAAGTCCTAATGTTAACTCGATCAGCGCCTCAGGAGCGCGGACGGGTGACGTAGATCTTCATTTAGGAATAAAACCGATTTGTTGATTCTCAACGATTTCTCATTGTGAAATGGTCACTCTGTGCCTATGTAGGAATATTACAAATTTGCTGTGTATGAGATCATTCCTCATTATGTATTGATCATTGGCCTGCGAGGTGTGAGTGAACTCATTTCAATTCTGAAATCCTCTTGGGCAATTTGGAATTCCTCTCAAAGATGAAATGTGAATATGACTCACAATATTTGTTAATCTATATCCAAAGAGGTGCGAGCGAATTCGTTTAATTTAGAAATGCTCCTGGGTAATTTCGATGTCCTAGATAGCTTTGAAATTTTCTTTACAGGAAGGTGTTTTACAAGAGGAATTACTTCTGACCGTGATGTGTACATTAACATTTTTTCTGCATTTTCATTTTGTTGAAGATTCTGGTCCCTGAATTAGATTTAATTTTTAGTTGTGATTTTGATTGAATTATTAGTTGTGATTTTTAAATATTTTTAGATTTGTAAGTAATGGTTATGTAATAGCATATATAGATCAAGATCGCTCTCTCGCGCTTGCACTTTCGCTTTCGAGCACGCGCTCACTCAATCACTAACGGGTCCTAAATTGCGCGTCCGAAAAAAGGAATAAGAATTTAGATATAAGAGTTTATGTAAACAGTTGCAAAATACACTAAATAGTAAGAATAAATGTTTGCAAAGTTGCATTAAAAATGCGTCCGTGACTGATAATATATACGGCGACAGCCCCATGTAGGCTATTCAAAAATAAAAAGTCAACTCTAACATAAATGCAACGACATACTGGGCTGTAAAAATCTTAAGCCTGAGACATTAGTTGTACAGGGTGTCCCAGGCTCAAGTGTCCCGACTTATATGGCTTTATGCAAATAAAAAAATAGAAATCTCCTTTTTAAAAATCAGTTGAAGTTTTATTTTTTGATTTATACAATATTTAAGCTGGATTTATCATGAGCACGGAAGAAAAAGTTGCGCATGGGTAAACGGAAATCTAATGTAGTATACTGACCGCTGTTCTCCTCTCGCGAACATCACCTCGGCGCTATCCTCAACAACACTGCGTTAGACTCCCGCTCGCATACGCACGTCTGTTTATACCGCGCTTCTAATTGTTCCAGCTGATTTTTTGGAAAAGGAATTTTCATTTTATTTTTTTTATTGTTATATGGCTATGTAAGTCTGGACACTTGAGTCTGAGGCACCCGGTATAATAATAGCGATATAGCGACCCCATCGCCCGAGAGCTCCGGCTCTTGCAGTCAGCCACGTTGCATTGGACGAATTCCCCAAAGCAACGAATTATGTGGTAAGGTCACGAGTAACGCGCAGTGCTGCTCACATTAGGCCTCTCTTGGATGGAGGCCATCGTTCAGTTGGAAGTGGCAATAGGACTGAACCAATGACACCGAACGAGACCATCGTTTTAAATGGTCAGACCAACCCAGGAGGGAAATCCTTATCTGTTGGCAGGAAGCTTATCGGCGCGAAGAAGATACAGGAAGAGTTTACATGAACGTTGGGTCAACATGCACCCGGAATATGCGTATAAAACGCCTCAGTATTTAAAAAATCAGGTATCCTTTTTACGTAAAGGGGTATATGAAGCTCTTTATTAGCAAGAAGAAGAGCAAGATCCTCCAGCGAACATACAACCCATCTCAGCAAGACCACATTTGCAGATAGTCGATAATCCCAATATGAAAACAAGAAGATCAAAAATCCACCATAACGTATTTCTCAAGATGAAAACATCAGCTGAAGCTAATAATACTCTCCCCGATCTGCTCTATTAAGATGTTAATCTCTGGAATCTGAACCGTGTAGTTTACGAGAAGGCGGTCACCCTGCTTAGCAAAGAGAGCAGTAATGCTAGTTTCGTACGCCAGAGAAAGACTCGTGAGCCTATTGCATAGTTTTAGTTTAAAATGACAACGGCGAGAAGGTATGAATCAAATGTTCAGTGCGTGATTAGCTACATAATGTCAAATAAAAAGTTTACTCCAAAAGTGTATGAACTTGCTCAAAACTTACGCAAAGCAAATCACACGCTGAACAAGTGTAAAATGTTGACCATCCAGCAGCACAAGACGCAACAAATAAAAGCTCTTTCAACAGCCAAAGTGAGCCTGGAAAATCAAGTAAAGTAGATTTAGGAAAATACCACTTTTCTACTAAATCCTCCCGTCTGTTAATTAAAACTTCAATTCAAGTTTCTTATTTAATCTAAATTAGTTTCGAAATAGTATATAATTAACCTTGAAGCTGTCATACAAATTTGTCGACGGTCAAACTAGACTTTTCCAAACGTTCTTCGTAAACTTTTTCGAGACGAACACGTCCTACTTCATGATCCAATAGCCCCCCCCCCCTAAAACAAATGCAAGGTGCACAGCCCTCTGCAGTCTCTCATGCATGCTCTTAATCAGGTTTACGATAGCTTTGCATGAGTTTCGTAACGATATACCAAAGCAGCGATTTTACATTAAACTGCGGGAAAAGGATACAGCAGAATTACTGGTTTTTACATGAATACGACGTTTTAGCTGTACACACAAAATAAAAAGCTAATTAATTCTATTGAAACTAACATTTTTATTAGTGTGTTTGTGAACCTTGTCAGCAGAAAAAGAAAGGTGTTAAGAAAGGTTTGATCGTTAAGTCTCTATTGTTTTCTTGGTTTAATTTGCGGTGTCACGTAGAATTGATAGATTTTCAAACACATCCGGATGGCCCATACAAATTTATTCTAGTTTGACAAGATAATTAACGAAATTTGTAATGCTCAAAGCTATGAAGTCGAGGCGAGTAGAAGATTTTAATTCAGAATAATTTAAATCAGATTTTCGCTCTACTTGGAGTACCTGCAGTGTTACAGTCGAACAATAGTAGGGAATTTGCAAATTGCATTGTTTCAAATTTGGAAAAATTTTGGCCAGAATCAAAAATCGTGCATGGCATAGTCGGAGTTAAGACAGCGTCGAGAGAACAAACCAGAACATCGAAAACATGCTAACTGAGTGCATGCAGGATCATGGTAACTGGCACTGGTGTGAAGCACTGCATTTTGTTCACCTGATAAAGAATAAGGCATTCAATGCTATAATCAAAATATCGCCGTATGATGCGTTGTTTGGAACATAAGTTAAAGTAGACATTGATACGTCGAATCTTCCTCAAGATGTCTTACAAAATATTTCGGTAGAAGAGGGACTAGAAAGTATTATTGAATCGACTATAATTTACAAATGTACTGATCTAATTGAAAACCTCGGTCCTAATATCCAGGAAAAAACTAATTTTAATCTGCCAGAAGCAAACTGTGTGGTTTGCTTGGAGAAAACAAGTGGAGCTCATCAATGTCAGAAGTGCAACTGCTATGTTCATTCAATTTGCGGTGTGAAAATTGAAGAAAATGAAGGTAAGGTAGTATACGCGTTGTGTGAATTGTACAACAGGACCAAAAATGCAACGATCCAACGTAAAGAGGCAGTTGATAATCTCACTTATCAAGCAAAACGGATGAATGAAATTTTTGATAAGAAATTTCATCTAGCAGAACAAGGATCTACTGTTCGAATACCTATTCCTGATGTAGACAAAGGTCGAGGAGACGCTCGCAATGTATAAGCTGCGGGTACAGATATCACAAGTGGTATATTGTATCACCTGCAAATGAGAAATGGCATATTAAAGCAGCTCTGCGTCAGATAAATTGTATACACCTCTCCAAGGAAGGGTACCGAGAATACGTAGGTATTTAGCCTATCGCCCCCCTTCCCCTACTGAGACTGGTTCCACATTAAAGCTCTTGTTCAGTAGATCAGATTTAATAATAATGGTTCAACTTGGATAAATTAAAGGCCTAGAGGATCTATAATAATTCACCAAACCATAGGTCTATTTATAAACCAGTTGTCAATGGACAGGTGCCTGAAGTTTTCACTTTTTTCTGGGCATGAGTCCATTATTCTTTGTTACTGTCACGTTCAAAACTGATGGCGAGCAATAATCATCATCTGAAGATTAGACGTCTAACAACTAGAAGGCTAAATTCTAGAGGATTAAGTCTAGTATAATCATCAGATAATAGAAATCTATCGTTATATACCCCTCCCATGAGTGGGGGATGATAGGGCATTTCGGTTCCCTTTTTAATT
>JAWWLR010000054.1:12119408-12131545 GCA_035041075.1 Acraspis erinacei
GGTTTCTCTGCTGCTGAAGTGGGTGATATGACAATACTTCTAGGTTCTTGAGTTGGTGTTGGTATCGCTGGTTCTGCATACTTTACATTTCGCACTGGATATCATCGTCGTTGGCAGTGTGAGCACCATGAAAGTGAACTGACTGCTAATAGTGATCCACGTGACAGATAGGAAATTATTCCCAGGAGAACCACACTTAAACCAATGTATGTTCCATGGATAAGCGTCTTTTCTTCTATTTTATTTTGTTGTTTCAGACGCATGTCGTTGAACTGCTATTCTACCTCTTCAAGGGCTTTCTTGTTTCATTCGAATGATTTTTTTAAAAATGTTTTTAGAAGGATACACTACTGGACCTTGGGAGACCTTATATGGGTAGTCTGGCATCAGTACTCCTGACATTCTGGACAGATTAAGCATTAATGTTGGTTCATACACTACTTCCGTTAATCCGCTTGTTTTCCTTAGGCAGGGCAGAGTCATATATGTGGTTTTTAGTTCACATCCTGGTTCCAATTAAAACATACCTACTCCGGTTAAATTTATTTTTGAACTGGGCCTTTTTGAACATCTCACTTCTGCAGAGAGGGATGTCAGTATGGAATATATCCATCCTCCTAGGGTATTGATGGCCTTCCAATATTCATCGTCTTGGCAAGAGAGATGAATTCTGCACAGATTAAAAGAGAATTTAGTTGGATTTACCAGGAGCTCACTTTCACAGCTCTTTTGCACTGGTGTTTCGTACATGGGTGAGTTTTTTATACAAATATATTTGTTCATTAATTCCTTGCATGTTGATTTCTCTTGATCATCTAATAGAAGATAAGTTCGCTGTGCTTCCTCCATGGCAATGTGAGAATGCTCTGGGTGAACATATGCTCTACCCGATCCGTTTTCGGAGCCCGATTGAATTACTGGGATTGAATGTATCCTGTGCATTGAATACTCGGTTCTTTCAAGCAGTGGTATGTCCAGCAGTATCCTTATTGAGTTATTTTTACAGATGATGATTACTTCGGCCAGCTGAGCGAGTTCTTCAAGGCTCACCTTGGGTCCTATTACTAGAAAATTTTGATTTCCAGCATGGTCTTGGACTTCCCGGAATTATTGAAGGCCCCACTGAATTATATTATACTACCTCCCTGTCGTCAGTTAAACTGCATGTTTCGTAATGCCTTGGCCATCTTGCACCTCTATGATCACGTTACTAATATCCGTGAATCTGACTACTCTTAAAGGGCCTATTCTTCTACTGTCAAATTTTCTTTCTCTTACCTTTTCGAATACTAATTCGAAGGGACTAAATTTGGTAGCCTCGTTTAATGATGTATTGTACGAAAACATAGCGAAAGGGAGTAGTCGATCCCAATCGTCGTAGTTGTTTGCATAGTGTTTTATACAGGGTGTCTAAAAAGTTCCGGGACGGTTGGATATTTCCTCAGGTAAAATATTTGTCAAAAAAGTGAAAGTCATTCCTGAAGTAAATTTCAACAAGGAATTCAATGGTGACCTTCATTTTGACCTTGAAGTGGACTTTCATGGCTTTTTGAAGGTCAACTTTGTGTTTTTAAATGGAAACCCCCTTTTTTACATCTGCAATCGATAGAGCCGAAAATTCTACGTTCAGTTACGTACCCAAGTCTTAGGTCAATTCCAAGTTTGAAGGTCAGTTAGAGGTTACTTGAAATTAACCAAGTTTTCCAAGCGGTCAGTGCAATTCCTGAAGTAAATTTCAACGAGAAATTCATTGGTGAGCTCTGTATTGATCTTGCTGATGATCTTCAAAGTTTTTCAAGGTTTTTTCCACGCAGTTTATGTTCACGTTTAGCATTACCCAGAAACAACGACGTGGACGTAGTAAATTCTGTTCCCTTTGGGGTGCTTGATTAGCGTGAGTCCTCTTGCCACTCACGCTCCAGTGAAGATGTCCAAACTGAAAACCTTGAGCTTCTTGGACAAAAGCTATGCGATTGTAAAACTAAGTTACAGCATTACGAATCATTTCCCTATCAATCAAAGTAGCCTGTTGCAGAATTCGATTCTGCAATTCGTCTCAGCTTTGGGGTTGCGTTGAGTATACTTTGCTCCTTAAATAATACCAAAGAAAATAGTCCAGAGGCGTCAGAGCAGGAGATCTAGCAGGCCATTCGATTTCACCCCTTCTTCCAATCCACCTTTGAAGGAACTGAGTATCCAAATATGCTCGAACCTCCCTATCGTAACCTATCAATGTATCATTCAATATACCGGCCCAAACATTAATATTCTGTGGATACTGTGTGTGACTCTCCAACATCGAATCAAGATTTGTGTCCGACCATTATCTACAATTTTGCCTGTTAACTTCACCTTTTAAAGTGAAAGTAATTTTATCTGAAAATACTGTATTGTACCATAAAAGAGGATCTCTATCAATACTGTCCATCATAATTTCACAAAATTCAACCCGACAATCAGGATCTTCTTCATTGATCTCTTATACCAGATGAACTTTGTAAGGATGGAAATTAATGTTTTTAAAAATGTTTCGCAGTCTCAAGAACAACATCACGTTCATCACTAGCTCGACGTAAACTAAGGTGTGGGTTTTCAAAAAATGCTTGGGCTATGTTCTTTCAATTGTTGATTTTGAGACAAGATTTAACCTTTCTCCATTCGTAATATTTGTATGGAAAACGGTGTAGGACTGTATAACCCTTTGGGGAGTAACAGAACCCTCACCATAACACCTGGAACTTTTAACGAAAAATTTCCTTATGATTTTACAATATTCAAAACTTTGTAACCAAGATCAATACAGAGCTCACCAATGAATTTATCGTTGAAATTTACTTCAGGAATTGCACTGAACTCTTGGAAAACTTTGTGAATTTCAAATAACCTCTAACTGACCTTGAACGTTACAACTTCAAGGTCAAAATGAAGGTCACCATTGAATTCCTCGTTGAAATTTACTTCAGGAATGACTTTCACTTTTTTGAAAAATATTTTACCTGAGGAAATATCCAACCGTCCCGGGGCTTTTTAGACATCCTGTATATCATGGGAGAGCAAAAAAGAGCAAAAAATAACCAGTAACAGTGGTTTCTGAATTTTATTATTTTAAATGCTTTTCACATACCTATATGTAACACGCTCTATACACTCACGTCGAAGGGTAGTTTCTTAGGAAAATTATAAAGTGACGTAAATTTTCGAGCTTCAAGCAATTAGTTTGGAGTTCTAAATCATCTTTACATTTTTGAAGCTCGTTTTCCCACCTTTAGAATGTTCTTAATTACGGGAGGTACTTACGTACGACTTAGGGGTAGTTTTTTGGTAAACGTAATATATGTCATCACTGAGACAAAAGAAAAGAAAAAAATGTCCCCTACTCGTTCATCTATATGTAATAATTTTTAGTGTCTTTTCATAGGTGGGGGCGCTGAGTGGACGTCGTGATAGCGCCGCCACCCTTTTCTCAAAATTGCAAAGAGCAAACAAAAATTTCTTAGCATAAAATTAGCAAAACAAAGTAAAAAATGTGAAATATTCCATTTTTCAATTTATCTTAGTGGTGGCGCTAAGTGGACGGACCTTGGAGTCCGTGGTGTTCGTTAATTTCATTTAGTTCCTTGGAATTGATAAGAATTGGGAAATCGAGCCAATCCAGTGCAATTCGGAATATCTAAAAAAATTCCTAGACTTTAAGGGAAGAATTTACGAGAATTCAAGAAAGTTAACAAAATTCAAAAGAATTTGAACGAATTTAAAATCATTGTGTGTATTTGAATATTTTTTAAATACACAAAGTTTTAAGATAATCAAGTAAATTGAAATAATTGATCTGAAATAAAAATAACTCCAACTAATACATGAAACTAAATAGTAATAATTACTATAGTAATAATTTAATAGTAATAATTAATATACCGATCTCACTAGGACATCTCTTTAATTGTCCTACTTTCAATAGAAATTAAATTGAAATTAAAGATTGAAAATATTTTGAATAACAGTATTTAATTATAAATTTTAGGATGCGCATGCTTTTATAGAAGTCAAATCTAAAATTAGGATTAGGGAGGAACTAATTAAATTATTTGATCAAAATGTCTGTTATACGAAGTTTCACTATAAATTATACGGTGTAATTTAATATGTTATTGCCGTTCTTTTGTAACCATATGTTACAAGATTTCATTTTCGCGTCAAATTTTTAATTATAAATGCTATGTTGTAAATAATTTCCTAAAAGTGAAATGTGAGATCAAGAATAGTTTTATGTGGAATTGAGGTTGCTATCTGTTAAAAGATTTTCATCTCGCAACGTGGCACTCCATACACATTTGTATTAAAATTTTGGTTTCCATACACTTTTATAATGAATTTTATATTGAACATGATATCATAAAAGGGAAATCTGAGATTAAGAATATTTTATGGTTGAATTGTCCTGCTTTGGTTGCAATATGGTGCAAGATTTGAACCTTGTAACGTAGCACCAATTAAAAAATGCTATTTGCAAAAAATGAAAAAAAAAATTTAATTACAAATTTTAAGTTGAACATTTTTGTACAGAGCCAAAGTGTAAGATGGAGATAAATTTGTTATGGGACCTTTCTTCTTCATTCTTCAAGCCAACTTGAAATAATAAGTGTAGTTTTATTTTTTATTGTCTTTTCCTTGTTGCAATACAATACAATATTTAATTCTAGCAACGAGTTACTAAGTAAAAAATGTGATTTGGAAAATATTTTAAATAAAATATTTAATTATAAATTTAAAGTTTCTCAGATATGTATAGAAGCGAAATCTAAGATTGAGATAACTGTAATATGTAGTCGTCATCTGGTTGTTGCCAGATATTAAAATATTTTAATCTCACAAATCGTCACGAAATACAAAGATTGGTTTTAAATATTATTTAATACGAATTTTTAGTAAAAATGCTATATGGAGCAATATGTTATATCAGTCAAGTTTAAATATTAAATATAATTTTATATTTTATTGTCCTGTTTTGTTTCCATATGTTACAAGAATTAATTATCGCAACGTGGCACTACATCAAAATTCAAAAAAATTCTAATACCAATTTTTAATGAAAAAATTTAAATTCAATATTTGTGTACATTAGCCCACTCTATAAGTTTGAGATGACTTGGTTGTGTAACCGCCACTTTTTTGTTTCCATGCGTTACAAGATTTGAATTTTGCAACGTGGCACTGAATGAAAATGTTAATTTGAAAATCTATTTAAATACAAACTGTCTGATTATGAAATTTATACAATATTTGAAAATATGGAGAGTTTTTTTTATTATAATATAATGATCAATAAACTTACTTGTAAAAAACCAAACCACGCATGCAAAGAATAGAATATCTATGTCCATGTTTTCTAGATACGAGTACAAATAGCGATAGAAAACTCAATAATGATCTCAGAGAGGAAGAATTTCAAAAAAGCGGCTGCATTCATAGATTATTTATAAATGAGTGGAGGGGGAAAAAAGGTTTGACCTAATTTCGATCCTCCGCCAGATCCACCACTTCCAGAACATTGTCGAATATTGACGGATAACATTTTGGTTATCAGCTCCACTACATTTTCCAAAACTTAAACAAACTTATTTGAAAACATGACTCAAGCTTTTTCACAGACAAAAATACTCATGCTACTTAAAAATTTTTACTTGCCGATTCAAAAACTTTATTTTTATTCCAACAATTTATTTTTAACAAAAAAGACAATGATTTTTTGTTTTTAAACTGCCCTAACCCGTTAAGGGTATTAAGTATCTTTAGTGCAATGGAAAGATAGATAACTTCAGTCAACTTATTTGAACTCATGACTTATGCATTGTCACAGAGGCCAATACAGGTTCCACTTGTCTTTTTTCTCAAAAATCTTTAGTTAATAATGATGAACATACTATTTCTAAAAGAAGGAATTTTTTACTACCAGAAAAGATACACTGTCATTTAGAAAGACTTTCGAAAAAAATTTCATCAGGAACTTTCTGTATTGGATGAGTAACAAGCTTGCAAGCATTCTTTGACCAATGTTCAGTTATAGCAATGATTATTATTTTGAAATAAATTTGACGGTTTAATGTAAATCATAAGTAATAATATAATATCATTGAATTTACAGCTGAAGTATGACTACTTTATAATTTGAGATATGGAGCCAAGATTACTAAGAAATTTAGAATTTTTTCCACCTTTTCTATATGAAGTTAAGAGTTAATGTATATTAATTGTTTAAACAATTCACTGAAATCACAGATATCAAGAAATTCACTGCAATCCTGAAATTACTGGATTTGAAGAATTCACGGAACTTATGGAATTCAAGGAAATATCGAAATTCACAGAATACAAGGAATTCGTAGAATTCAACAAATTAGCAGAATTCATAAAAAAATTCAAGGAATTTACGGAACTCAAGAAATTTACGGAATTTATTGTATTTATGGAAGGGAAGGGAATTTTTTATCAATTCCTTGAATCTCGTGAATACCATTAATTCCACGATTATCTTGATTTTCACGAATCAGTTAAATTCCTCAAATTGCTTGAATTCCGTGTATTCCGTATATACCATGACATCCATGAATTCTATGATTTCCATGAATTCCGCGTATTGCATGAATTCCGTGAATTCCATCGTTTCCGTGAATTCCGTGAATTCCCGAATTTGACCAACTCCGTGAATTCCGTGAATTCGTTGATTGCGTGAATTCCGTGAATCCATAAATTCTGTGAATTTGTTCAATTCCGTGAATTATTATTGTTATTCCATGAAATCTGTGAATTCTGGGTGTTCTATGAATTCCGTGAATTCCGTAAATACTGTGAATTTCACAAAATCCTTACATGAATTCCTTGAATTCTAGAAATAGGCGTGTTATATACCATACATTAACAAAACTTTTAGTGTCATCAGAACATTTATTTATTTTTTTATTCCTGGAACAAATCTTGTAAGAAATGATTTACATGTATTCTTTAATTTTTCGCGTTAAGAGGTGTCGAGTTACTGGCTACTGGACTTGCCTTATAAAATTTCAATACATGTGAGGTACTGTACTCATGCCGACATTTGGAAACTACAACATTATGTATAGGAGGGTTACCTTACGTTTCGGAAATAAGCTTCCAATACATGTAGTGTAAGTTTCCAAGAGAAAGTTTTAACAGCGTGGTTTTAAGTTTTAAGCTGTATGTTTTGGAAGTCACTGAGTCACGAGATTACGATCCTTTTCTCCACATCGTTCAAAATTGTCATAGCTGCTGTTTTCGCAATTTAAAAAAATTTCACTATCACCAACACGGTTTACATCATCAGCGTGACCGTCGCCTACTCTATCATCGTCATCATCATCTTCACTGTTCTCCTTGCTGATTTCTAAGTGGTTTTGTGATTTGCTCCACATCATGGGTTTGCTGAACCTCAGAGATGTATTGTTCTGCTTTCCAGTTTTCCAATGACAAAGCATTGTATAATAAGCGCTACATATCACATTAGCAACCTACCTGCCAAAAAATCCTTCGTACATAACTTTGACCGACTCATTCAATGGTCGACGATTTTGTGGTGTGCCGAATTTGCCACACACGTAGCATAATAAACTACAGTTATCAGAGCAGTGATGCAGTATTTTGCAGTACCCAGATTTTCGACGCAGTTAATCATTATCGACCTTATATTTACGGAAAACAATTTCTACTATTAAGTAATCATGAACCAATAAAATGGATAAATTCACTCAAATCCTCGTGACGTAAATTGATTCGTTACCGCTTAAGACCAAGGCATTAAAAACACAGTAAAACCTCGCATATCCCAGCTATTGTGGACCGGTCCCACCTTGGATAATCTGGAAACTCGGATAAAACGGAATTTTAAATAAAAAGAAAGTCTCAGTGTGATAAACTGAAACTACTTAGGAAGATCTGCTCTAGTTTGTAAAAACAATTTCATACGTATGAATACTGTATAAGGTTCGGATAATACGGACTACCATTGGCTATATGTAGCTCGGATAAGACAGGTCAACCGTTTTTGTCTTAACCTAGGATAATCGCGAACTCGGATAAAGCGCGCTCGGATAAGCTAGGTTCTACTGTAGGATGTTGCAAAATTGAATACGAGTGCCGATGCATTTTCTCTAAATCCTGTTTTAGAAACCTTAGGAGAAGGTTCAAAGGAAAAGTAAAATAAAACTACCATTTTACTGCCAGTACCAACGCCGTAAGCAAACAAGGTACTGAAAAAACTAAACCTTTAACGATGTCTTCCAACCAACCTCATGCCACAATATAAAAGTAAAATCATCTATAACTTTCACTTCCAAAACTACAACCTCAGGTGTACAAAAGACCCATTCTAAGTCCTAGAACGACAAGCAAGGAACCGATTCTACTGCAAGACCTGCTAGAGACTGCGAAAGAAAGTGGTATAAGCAAGCATATGCTCCGACACGAAGTAGAAAAAAATTAGAAATGTACCTTAACCTAATTACCGCCATTCTAGTTCCGATTCGGAACATAATGCCAATGACCCCGATATACCGGTACCTTCTATACTTTAAAGGAAACAAAGTATCTTTTCTAATTCAGATATACCTTTAGCTGCTTTGCAATCCCGCGCATTGCACAAGAGTGCTCCACCTGAATCATCCGCAGAATGTTAACAAAAATTATTTGAAGAAGAAATGACACCCGCCGAGGCCACCGTAGGAGTTAAGAATTGAAGAACAAAAAGAAATGAATAGTTTAAAGTTAAGTACAGAAAATTGGAAAAATTCCTTCTATCAATTTAATGAATCTTCAACAACCGAGGAGTTCGAATCAGATATTGAAACTGAACTCGCTTGCAGAACAGACTCAGTAATAAACTATGTTGAAAGCGAATTAAAGAGACTTGGAACCAAATGATAGGAAAGCTCCAGCTCAAGAAGGATGTCCAATTTAATACCAAGTAACCAAAACAAGAATATTACAAACAAAACACAAGTAGTACTGCCTGACGTCTTGGCCTAAGTTACCTAAGATTCCAGATGTGTTAGCAAGATTCCGTCGATCGACCTGTGGATTACCACAGGCTTTTTTACATTATTTAAACAATCCACAGAATTAGTAGAAAAATTGGGAACCTCAGAAAGTCTCTTAACATTTAATGAGACCCACAAGGCCCAAAGAACAGAAATGATTCTACCCAAAAAACGTAAAGCTTCGAATACCTAGCCGGCAATAGTAAAAACAGAAGCTGGCCTAACAAGTTTATTTGTCTATCGGAGTCCAATAGCCAAAAACATCGGTTAGCCGACTAACTGTCGAGTCAGCTCATCGACGCTGAATACTCAACTGGATACATGCACCACTAGTGGACGGATGAAGGCAGAAAACAAGCGGGCAGTGGGCTATTCGACTAGAGCGTTTCAGCCGAGTAGACTACATTTGTTTTTCATGGAAATATTCTGAGTAAAAAAATAATAAAAAGAGTTCCCATTAGAAAGGTTAAGTCAACCACCATTTAAATGTAGCAGCTATGTGACACGAAGCATGTCTTATATAAAAAATTATCCGAATCTCATATTAGGCAAGAAAAAGTACAAAAGAATCTTGTGCTTTCGAATGTTTTTTTATTAAAGAAAAATGGAAACAAAAATACAATCTTTAGAAAAATAAAAGAAAAAGTTTCTTAAACAGTAATTATTTTTTTAATCTTTCGTTTTATTTGTGTTCATTTATCATAACAAGGTGCAGAGTTGTGACAAAGTGAATTAAATAATAATCCAGATTCAAAAAAAGCTTTTCCAGGTAAAAACTGGATAATTATAATTAAGAAAACTCTACAATATACGTGATAAAATTGTTAATTTTATACTGCCCGTTCTCTATAGTTCACAATCAAGCATAGCCGTATGTCATTGCAAATAGCGACATCCGGTAATTTGAGTGAAGGAAGTTTTATTTTCAATTTAAAAAATTAATAAATCTTAGTCATTATTATATCATTAGTATATAATATTTTGGCTTGTGTTTATCCTAAAGCTGGCATCAAATTTGAAATTCGGGGTCATGAATATCATTTTTAATAGTTTTTAAGTTGTGGAAGCTCAGTCTAAGCCGAGTCTGTTATGCTCTATACATGTAATATATTTCTACTACTTCACTAACTACAAATGTGAGAACAAGGATAAAGGGAACAGGGGAGTGGAGAAAGGGAAAAGGCGAAAGGGTCAAAAGGGAAAGGGGAACAGGTTAAGGGGAATGAGGAAAAGCAAAATGGAAGGGGAAAATGAGAAAAGATGAAAATGGAAAGGGGAAAAGAAAAAAGAAAAGGGGAAAACGAAAAAAAGGTTGAAGGGAACGGGGAAAGGATGAAAATCGAAATGTTAAAAGGGCAAGGGGAAAGCGAAACAGTAAATGGGAAGGGGGGAAATAAAAAGGGAAGGAAAAATGAGAAGCCAGATAGGATGATAAGGGAAACGAGAAATTAAATGTGGAAGTGGGAAAGGGGCAAAGGGGAAGGGAGCTGATAAAGGGGAAAAGGGGAAGGGTAAAGAAGAAATACAATTTTGTACGCATCGAATATCGTTATTTACAGAAATGCTTTTCTTAATATTATGTAAAAATTCTCATGATCAGAAATAATAAGAAGGTAGGAAAATATTTGTTCCGTGATTACGCAATCTTTGTTTAGTCTTGGCTCGTCTTGAATGTGAAAGAAGACATACGATTTCACAACAGCCGAATATGAGTGATTTCTATACCATCACACTTTTATTGTATCTGCTGAGAATTTTGTATGTTATTTTTGTATTAGGAATTTTTCGGTATGTCTGGGAATACATTTTATTACATATTTAAATAAATGCGATTTGAATTTTAGGTACAATTTTTGACAGCAGAGTTCTAGAAAAAAACATTGATTTATTATTCACTATTTATATATTATTTAGTTTTGGTTGAAGTTTCTCAAAAATTTTAAGTTTTTGATTCGGCCCAGGTTAGATCATCTAATTTGCGCCAGATTAGAGTCTGGACGGTCTCATCTAGGTCTGAACAACGCTAGGAGATTTTTCGACTACAGCGGAAATTGCAAATTTTGTGCCGAATTCCTTGTTTTAGAAATAGTATGTTTATCATATTAACCAAAGAGTTTTAAAGAAAAGTCAAGTTTGTTTTTATATGCTTGATCTTGAATGCATCTTCAAATTGTTGCAGTAATTCCGATAAGAAGTTTGTTCCTTGATCGGTGAGTGTTGTTTTAGGGGCTTCAAATGAATATGTATGATGCTCAATCATACTTGCAATTGTAGTTTCTTCAGTTTAATTTTTCGTAGGCACTCTCCAAGGCATTCCCAAGGTGTTTGGCGTGAGTTTCTTTAATAATGGTTTTTCTTTCTTCTTTAGTTAATTCTCTTTTTTTATTATTATAAATGAACGCCTATTTCAAGGTAACAATTAGATATTGTAATATCTCCAAACTTGTTCCTTTTTCTAATGCTTCAAAGGTTGGATCACCAAAAATCTATCTTACTATTGTCAATACGCTATCTCTAAAGTCGGTTATCAATAATCCTAAGTAACGTATCCAATTTTCCTTGTTATAATAAGGCATATCCGATTTTTTTACATCTATAAATAGTTTACTTTCTGCATTTGGTTTCACATTAACATTGCGGATCCAAACTAAAGCTTTATGATCTGTTTGAATTTTAAAGGGCAGAAATATCTTATTCTTTCAATTTAAATGTTTTTTATTTGAAAGAAAAGTATTTCCTTGGTTCAAATATTAACTGTTAATTTTTTTTATGAGAATTAATCTTTTTTGTTTAGAAATTCAACTAAGTAATTCACGTACGGCCATTTAGAGCAGATAAATTTTTTCAAGAAGCATTAAAAATTTAATAGGTTCAAAAGCAGATGCAAAATTAAAGTATATCAAATTAGGGAACCTAGAAATTCTACCACTTCAACCAAAAACCATTTCAATTTTTGTTTAAAACATTGGAATTCCGAACGTTTTGGTCAATAAAGAAAAAAAAGTTTATCACAAGCCTTAAGTACTTAGAGAATCTTTTTCTCTAGAGGTACCGGTCCCACGACTCTCCGGAGGTGAACAACTCCCTTGC
>JAWWLR010000054.1:12154191-12173238 GCA_035041075.1 Acraspis erinacei
CCCTAGGCGCGCTCAAACTTGCAAGCCGCGGTCGAAATTGCAAGAAGCGGTCAGATTTTGTTGAGTAAAGAAAGTGGAAAAATTTTAATAGGAAGGTAAGATTCCTTGGAGGAATTGCAGTAGTTCCATTAACAAGAGCTGTTCAATGCTCGATCATCCAACCGCGAAATTGTTACCGGCGTTACTTCTCTGAACCCTCTCATCTATTTCGTACCCAGCCGTCAAACCGATTTGGTCACCCATCTCGTCAATCATTGCTCGTCGTAGCGATGTCGGCGGGATACAAAGCTTCACAAACAATGCCAGAAGTTAGACAATTCGTCTGCGATTCAAATGACCGTGCTGTGCTACAAACAACAAGTTTTCTATTTTACCGGAAGGGAAGGAGACAAATTCGAATTGAAAACGGCACTCAGAAATACCCTCGAGATTTTGTTGTGTATGTGTCAACGAGCTGGAGTGCCGCGTCGAATTGCAGTGGGATCCAATTCAATCAAATGTGTATGATTCGTGAGCAAAACGTACACAGGCTCCTTTCGTTCAGAGTTGTACACCTATGCGAGCCCCAAATTTCAATTGAGCCGGAATAGCAATGCACTATGAATATTTCAGTAGATGGATATCAATACTACTGCGTAGCTTACATCGTGAAGGTTGGTTTGCAATTCATATGTAAATATCGGTCTACTGTTTATGTTTTTCTAGTGTTGTAATTAGTTGTGACTGAAAACGAGAACCTGGCTGGATAAAATGGAACAACTTTTTTAAAACATTCTTATAACGTATTTAAGACGTCGCGAAGATTTCATATGTTCTTTTCCTATAGGTGATGTAAATTGATCTCTGTGACAATAAAATGTAGTAAAAATATGTTTATGACACGGGCATAGGATGTCTTTGCGACGTTCTAAAAATCTCGTTAGGATATCGGAAAGACGTTCTCTATTTTTCTGGACGCTGCAAAGATTTGCTTCAATGTCCGTGGGATGAATTCGTTTCGACGGCAAAATAAAACTCTATAGGGCAAGCGGTAAACTACGTAGATTTGTACTTGGGCTTCGGTAATGTTACGGCTAAAGTAAAAGTTGGCATCGCTTGGAACGGAGACTCCTTTTTAGTTCGTTAATATCCGATAGATGACCAGTGGCGAGTGCCGGCCATGGACATTAGGGGGGTCGAAAAATGCAATGCAAATTTTTTTTTCACTCTAGAGGACAAGACACCCCCTCCCAAAGTTTGCATTTGGGGAGAAAGATAATCTGTAATTTTCCTGTTTTTGGAAATTAATATATTAACAAGTGCCACCGGGAACTTCAAAATCCCATTTAAGTAAGAAGGGGAAATTTTGAATTTTCGAAAAATTGAAAAAATGTTCCAGGGTTTCATGGAAACGTTCCTAGTTTTTTATGGATTTAGGGCATGTATCTACGAAATTAAACCATACTAATAACTTTCATTTCCAAACCACCCCCAAACTCCCCGCAGCTCCCCAATTATGACCCAAAAATAAAAAAACTACATTTTTACGTATTATTGTTACTTTTTAGCAATTTCTGTTGTCTTTTTCATGCAAATAATTACTAATGGACAATTTGAAAATGTACCAAGACTTTTTAAACAATTTTTAATTGTTTAAACAAATGCAAATTATTTTAGCAACTATTTATTCCCAAAAAATCTAAAAAAAATAATCGTATTTTCTGATTGAAATGTAATATTTTGTCATTGTTTGTAGAAGTAAATTTTTCTAAAAATATTATGTAATTATTTAAACAATTCAATATCGTAATGTTCAAAATTTCTAACAATTTAGCCAGAGATGTCTGCTTTTTCAAATTGGTATCCTATGCTACTTTTTGTTAAATAAGTATAGTACATCATTTTGATACATTTCTTCTAATGTTTGACAAATTTCTATTTGTTCAAACAATTTTTACTTGCTCAAGCATTTATTTTTCAATAACTGAAAGATTGAAATAAAATAGAAGATATACAATTAATTACGATTTTAAAAGTATTTTTGGAAAAGTAATTCTTTCTATACACTATATAGTCAGAAACATAATTGTATGTGTTCTATTTTATTTCATTTTTGTAGTTATAAAAAGACTACTTGAGCAAATAAGGATTATTTAAACAAACTCTCGCTCGATTTTTGGGAATAAATAATAGTTTAAATAATATACATCTGCATAAACAATAAAAAATTGTTTAAAATGTCGTGGTAAATATTCAAACTGACCATTAGTAATTATTTGTATGAAAAAGACAACGGAAATTGCTAACAAGTAACAATAATACGTAAAACTGTAGTTTTTTTTAATTTGTTGGGTCATATGTTGGGCGCTGCGGGGAGGGTGGTGGGTGTTGAAAATTAAAGTTATTAGTATGGTTTTATTTCGTAGAGACTCCTCTTAAATCCCTAAGAAACTTGGCACGTTTCGATGAAACCCTGGAACATGAGTTGAATTTTTCGAAAATTCCAAATTTCTCCATGTCAATTATATGGAATTTTGCAGTGCCCGGCTGCACGTGTTAATATTCGAATATTTAAGAAAAAATACGGATTTTCATTCTCCGGAAATGGAAACTGGGTTGGTTGACTTGCCCTGTAGCTCGAAAAACGTTTTTTGGACCATTCTAATGGGCATAGGAATAGGAGGTGACAAGAAACACGCTCCCGAACTATATAGTGGGGCTTAAAGCAATGATGGGGCGGAGGATTCGACCATTGGTCAATAGGAAGCATTTTTATCTTGAAAATAACTGTGTGTACTTGAAACATACTGCAAACAATTTTAGACTCATTTAGACTTTACTGTTTCTTCCCTTCCACTAAAATCAGTAGCAGGAGACGATAGATTTATTGGTTTAACTGATTGGAAACCAGCATAACTGTAGTGAACAACTGTAAATTTATTATACACTATTACTACAGAGTCTGTTTCGAGAAGCCGTTTCGTAGCCATCCAGGGTTAGCTTTCTGAATCATGACCTATTTTCGAAGTACATAAGTATCAAATTTCGGAATATCCAGTTTTAAATTTCATATAGAAGTATATTAACATAAATTAAGATGAAATTCTATTAAATATTATTTAATGGTGTTGAGAATCTCGAACAAATTAAGATGCATTAAACTTAAGGTACATGTGTATGAAATTTCAATAATATTTGCTTTAAATTTCAAACAATCATTCGTGAATTTCATGTGCTCCTACCTAAAATTTATTAAATTCACAAAGGGTTTGAAATTTCTTAATCAAACAAGTTTTAATTTTACTTCAAAGACACAAGTTTTAAATTTTCAAACACTTGTAAGAATAAAATGGATTTAAATTTCAAAAAATTTTTCACAGTTATGCCTATATCCATGGGCACCGACGTTTTAAACTACGCCTATACCAAAAGAGCGCAGATCTGTTTGTACTAAAGGAATACTCTTCATAACCACACATACAAATTTTAACAACATTTAGTAATTCCTTTTAAAGCCAATCGAATTAAAAAATATAACTACCTCAGTTCTCAAAATAATTTAAGGATGCACTTTCGAAAAGCGCATGCCTCCGATTAATCTGAAACCTCGTCTAGTCATGAACGATCACGAATATGATAGTGAAAATAGCAGCAAATCTTATTGTATTGGCGAAAACCATGCAACCCTATAAAAGTCATGGTTTTTCATATTTATTTTAGTAAACATACCAAACAGAAAATCTGTTAGACAAAAGTTTCGAATCCTATTAATATATATATTTTTTAGTATGAACATTTTTCCTCTAGGAGTGACAGTTTCTGAGGAAATCGCTTTAAAATTTAGTAAGTGCAAGAGGCTTGAGTCCATGAAATATTAGTCCCTTCTGTGAGTGATCACAGATATAATGTTGCATAAAGCTTAGCTACTTAACCTTAGTTACTATGTCTGTGAAGCCGACTAGGAACTCGTGGAAAAAGTGAGTGCGACAAGAAATATATGGGTAATTCTCCACTGACAAGGAATTTTGGTGCCCATGGATTAAATTATTAAAACTACTTGTGGTTATAATTAGGTTATATTATTGTAAGCTAGCCTCGAAAAATATTATCCAGAAAAAAATCCCTTTAACAGATATCACATGATTGACGCATACTTTAGGGTCACGTAGAAAATTAATAATGAAATACTTCAAAATTTGTGCTTGAAAATTTTTAAGTTTTACTGAAAGAAGTACCATTTTTTTCATTAATATTTTAATTTAAATGCAATA
Organism: Acraspis erinacei; assembly: GCA_035041075.1. Classification (NCBI taxonomy): domain Eukaryota; kingdom Metazoa; phylum Arthropoda; class Insecta; order Hymenoptera; family Cynipidae; genus Acraspis; species Acraspis erinacei. The sequence goes on from JAWWLR010000054.1 coordinate 12,158,442, forward strand.
TAAACTAGATATAGGTGCACATATAGTCTTTTCGAAAATAATGTTGAACTTCCTTCGATAAATAAACAGCTGTCGTGTGACAAGTAGAATTACCTTTTTGGGCCCTGCTTGAACGTCTGATTGAAGAAAAAGCATCTCACTACTCATCCGCCAAGTTTTGAGTATAAACATTAAGAACTCTCTTTGCAATTAAATTAAAAGTCAAAGAAAACCGTGCGTACTTTTATTACTATCAAACGACGTACCTCGCAATAACTTTAATATTTTCTACCAAAAGTTACTCAATAAAAGAGACAACTTTGGATCCGAGCGGCAGATTTTTTAATTAATTTTCCTTTAAAACTTTGGGAATACTTTTTCTGTTGTTTTCCATCGACGTAACATCTATTGAAGTGACCTTACTTTTGGCTTGTCATATAGGGCTGAGTGAAAAAAAAATTGAATCCTTCAGAAAAAACTTTGTAGAAATTTATGAAAAGAATATTTTTCAAATAAATAATTCTGTTTTATAGTTATAAATGAGTATAAATACACAAATGATACAATTTTCGCGGTTGCAAGTGAAAGCAATTGAGAGCAGAACCAATTAGGTATTTCATGTTGTGACGTCAGCTGGCAAGATGTCTGCACGCCGATGGCAAAGAAATCATTCAAATTGCATGGGACAAAACATAATTTTTTTACTATGTCGAAAAAATGATTTCACGCTATAAGTGTGTTTAGACATATTTTTTATTTTTAAAAAGCTATTTAATTACACCATAAAAACCATACAAATTTTTTATCCATTTTTTTACTTAAGGGTATGTGACACAGTCAAATATGAACAAATTAACACTGGGAGCCTTTTTCGCATATTATATACATAAAATATTGGCCTCAAATTTTAAGAAATGCAAGAGCCGACAGGAAACTACGTGAAGGTACGTAATTTAAAAATAAAAGATGTAAAAAAAGATATTTCAACTAAATCTCATTCGGCATACGACAAAGAACTTGGGTCTGTATGAAGAGCCAGTTGTTAGAGCCTTTTCTAGTAGCCGCCAGAGTTCGCATTTTCGTGCACATCGCGATAACCGTTGCTGGCTGATGCCGAGTCCTGTATTGTGTGCCGGATGAGATTTAGTTGAATTTTTTTTATCGTTTATTTTTTAATTAAGTACCTTAACGTAGTTTCCTGTCGGCTCTTGCGAAAGTCAAGAAAATGTCGAGGTTCAGTAAAAAGATGTGCAAAAAGGCACCCAGGTTTAATCTGTTCGGAAATAATTTTTAATAAAATTCCTACCCAATTGAAGTACCTTCACGTACTTTATTGTACTCTAATACATTTTCCAACGTTTTAGATCGATATTTTATTTACAATAAAAGGCTTTTCAGTTCAGAAAAAAATATTCAGTGAACAGATAAAGTGAGGGCGGTAGTAAGGGTATTTGACTGTGTCACATGCCCTTAATTGAATAGCTTTTAAAACATAGAAAAGGATCAAAATTCGTTGGAAAATGGAAGGGTGACCTCTAAAAATTTTGTTCTAAAAATGTTTTTTATTATTTTTGAGGACTGTTTATGTTATGTCTGAATTTTCCTAATTTAAACAAATATTTTAATACGAAGTAAACACAAATGATAGATTTTCTTTCAAAATATGTTGTTACGGCTTTAAAAAATAGAATTTCTCAACAAATAACTATTAATTGTTATTGAATTGTTTATGATTGCGATAATTCGATAATTCCCTCGTGACATATAGAGGGCGCAATGTAATCGATTTGACCTTATGTTCGATAAGCATTGGCGCAGCGTTCAAGGTATGGCATAAGTCGTCGGATACGTCTCTATCGGAATATAGACAGATATGCTTCTCCTTTACAGTGGATAGTCTGTGGTTCAAACAAATAGGAGTCGTGAAGCAGTTTGCTTGTTGTTAGACCGGGCATAATAAAATCTATGGAACAAATTGATTTCGCTGTTTACATCCTACGAAAAGGTATAAAATAAGCGTATGCAGTAAGGGACTATTGGAAGGGGTACTGTCTGGGACTTAAGAATATACCTAACACTGTTACACATTAGAGAAACTCGATGGGCAACTCATCCTGTAAAATTAAGGTACAGTGGGACCGCGTTCGTGTCGCAGACTTGGGACCGGGAACCTTGTTCGTGTCGCAAACTTCGCTTACGGTCGTTTCAGGGGTTTACTTAGATAGCATGATTTATAACAGGGGGTCCGCTTTTTCGGTAATAATATTAAATACTATACATGTTATATCTATTTCAAAATCAATATTACAATAACGAAATTTATAATACCAATATTTAAGATTTCATAATTCTTTATATAATATTAGGTTATACAGATTATGTTATGTAAACGGAAAAAAATGGCAAAAAAAGGTTAAACCTACTCAGATCGAATACGTCACTCAGATTATATACTTCATTAAAACGAATTGATTAATACTATTCTGGTGAAAAAAAAATTTTCTTTTACGTTAAAAATTATCGTTGACGATATTGTTGAATTTTCATAAACAATAGAAACAATGCAAAACAGTTAGTTTGTAATTATATTTAAAACTTACCGTGTGAAGTCTATTGTCACCAAATTATCAGATATATTATCAATATATACATAAATAATGATTAATCTAAATTATAAACCACAAATGAATAATATGAACTTGACATGACTAACACAACACTAGAAACAACCCTGGATTGTAGCACGCGCGCAACTTTTTGACGTAATTTCCGCGACACGAGCGAGGTTTTGAGGGGTCACGTGACCACGACACGAATGCGACAGCCCCACGAATTAGTGCAACACGAACGAGGTCCCACTGTATTAATATTTCCTTCGAGTGAAATATATTGGACGACTAATTAAATCCTTGGACACCTAAGGAGGGTACACTTTCCGGGATCGGTGTTTGATCAAACGAATGAGCGGGCGGCAAATGAGTCGAACCCCTCAGAAGGACCAACTTTTAGAGCTATAATAGAAGATTGGAAGGTAGCTAGTCACATTATCACTCATTTAAAACTTAGATTGCTAGTGAAACAATTCAAACTATTTAAATCTGTGGAGATGTTAAAATATTCCCTGCATTCATTCAAGAAGAATTTCAGTCCTTGGTGGGTCCATTGTGTAGCATTTTTCTAGCATGCTTAGCAATGGGATACACTTCGGTAACCTGAAGAACCGCTAATGCAATCTTTATTTCAAAGCCAAGTAAAGATACTAACTATCAGGCAAAATCGTTTAGACCAATTATCTTGACCTCTTTTATGCTGTAGAAACTAGAAAAATTAATTCACCTTTACTTTAAGAAGGAATTGCTAACGGAAAAACCTCTCTTCAAATTCATTTTCAAAATCAGAGCGGTACATACTTCGCTAAATGGTAATGACGTGAAGGCTAAAGCCTTAAAGGTGCAGCACCATTTAATCCTATCTGCGGCGCGGAATTAATTCTTGGAAGGGTTATAGAGGGGAGCTCTGTTGAAGGATTTTAAAGTAATTTGAAAACGGTATTTTCGATTAAAAAAACATTACAAGTCCTGTCAAAAAATGGTTCAAATCAATTCTGTAGGTGATTTTAAAAGCTGCTAATTCTCCTGGGAACTTTTTTCAATATCTTACTTCGCCTGGCTCATATTTGAGTTTTCTATTTTTTAATAATATTTTCGATTGATAGAACCAAAACGACAAGTTTTATTATAAAATGTTTAAATGAAATTATCTACACGGAAAAAATGTGTACATGAAGAATTACAGAAATAGTTCCGATGTGGCGGATATGAGAAAAAATCCGTAATAATTGCAGCCCTACGTTATTTTAAATTCAACAAAACTGTTTGTATGAGATTTAAATATAATACAGGAAGAATTATTAAATGGACCGTCATTTTATTAACGGGATGCTTTAAAATTTGGGAAACTAAAGTCCGTTGAAAACAAAGTGAAAGACTGGATATTTCACAGAACGCCTCTCAAATCAAAAACACGGCAGAGTTCTGTAATTTCTATATCACCTCGCCGTCGTTTCCAACACGAAAAAAATTCCGATTTATAGAGGGGCTTCATTCTCAAGCATATAGTAGCATCGTACAGGCTGCTCATGAACGGAGAATAGATGACACGCGAAGATGTAGCGCTGAGTAGTGGGAGGTGTTTCACGGGATCTCGAGCTCTCGAGCGAAAGCCGGATTTGTCGGGCACCTAACAACTCAATTATGAGCAATAATAACGCTCAGACACTTTCGAAAGGTGTAAAAATCTCGATTTCGATTTTTTTTTAGAGTAAGCCCCCTTTCTTGGGCACACGTCAGATATAAGTGCTACCGCCACTATATTTAGGCAGTTATACTGTTTCCCTTGTACTTATCTTGTTCCAATAAAATAAACGCTGTACTTCGTGTACAGCGAACTTTTAAAAAACATCTATTATTTTCTGGACTGTTACATTTTCTGGCGATCCTGCCAGGATAGTGTCAAAATGACTCGGCTTCTACAGTTGCCTGGTGGAGTCAAACCTGAACTATCCTTGATATAAAGAACCAAAAAAGGAATCCAAAAACAAGGAATTACGATTCCTGAAAACAGAGAAACTTCGGACTATCACTACAGGATAGCTCGATAAAATAAGCCAGTAAGTAGATAACTTGTTAGTGACTGAAACACGTAGCTCCTATTCTACGAAAAGCTTTCATACCGAAAACTTTGAAGAAAAAAAGAAAAAAAAACTATTTTTTCATAAAAATAAAAAGAAACTGTAGACTATTGTTACGACATAGTCGTACGTCAACAAGTAACTTAGAAGCATTATTAGTGAGTTAACTAAGTAGCTCCTATATTACGAATGTTATTAAACGAAAGTTCGACAACAAATTGGGGCTCGTCACATAGACGATAAGACCTAGAGCGTGCTAAGCAATGCAATAAGTCTCAGAAGAAGATGATTCAGTAACAATACGGTGCAGCCTGCATAGAAATCACCACCTCAACGACTGATATCGACGAGCGAAAAACATTGTAAAATAAGTAAGCATAAAGAAAATGCACACATTTAGAATTAATGAAACCAATAAGAGTATAAATCCCCTTTGTGAACTGAGGAAGGCAACGGAAATCGAATCTAGTTAATTCTATTTACGGTGGGGTCAATTTCATTGGTTTACTTTAAGATAGTTATCGCACTACGGACATCTTATCGTTAACAAACAATTGTAGTACTTTAATATGGTTCATCAGTTTGTAGCAACTTATCAGCGAATATCAAAGTAATAAAACATACAACAAATACGCAACACTGAAAAACTCGTCACAAAAACAAATTATTTTCTAAGCACACTGGCGTTTCATGAATATAGGGAAAATTTGAGCATAATCAACTCTCTGACTGATACTGACATTCTCAGGAACATGAAACAGAAGATGCAAGGAATGATGACGGAATTATTCAGCATAAAATTAAATATTTATATACTGGTCAAAGAAAACAAAAATGGGATACAGAAGATAGGAAACTTAGGTCAAGCAGCTGGACTAGTCCCCAATGTCGAAATTGAAAAAAAAGGTCAACATGATGAAGCGGAAAAACATAAAATACTTTCTAATACGACATCCCAGCACAAGGCCTTGGAAAACGAAAGTAAGACACCCGGTTACGACGGCTACAAACTAGATTCTAGGTCACGTCGACTATCGACCTTTCGAAAACAAGAATCAGTAGAAAGGGTTAAAGAAATAAAAACCGAAAGTTACGAAGTAGTCGAAGATCACCTTTACCAAACAATCAATAAACAAAGAAAATAATCATTCTCTGATCCAACCACCACAAATAATTAATACTATCCCTGCCAAAGATTTGATGCGCACAATCAAACCAATAAACGGACAAGACGATATGGGAGTCGAGGATTTTATGAAAACAGTAAAGACGGCGCAAAAAAGGTGCTCACAACCCGAACTTCTATTAGACTTCATTCTAGCTGAAAAAATCACACGTCAGGCAGAAAAATGCCTGAGATACACACTCATTCGCGATTTCGACCAATTGTACGAGGCATTACGTTTTAATCTAAAACAAATTGGTTCCGTAAGTGCTTTATGTAGCAAGATCGATAGCTGCAAACAGGGAACAACGGAGACTACCCAGAATTTCAATATGCGTTTCAGACAAATATTCAATTACCTTAATTACGCAGCACAATCTTCTCATAGTAAACCGACAAAACGCAAACTCGCAATAGAAATCGAAAAGGAAGAATGTTTAAAGAAATACTTTTTAAATTAACGGCAAGAAATAGGACTTCAAGTGAAAGCACAAGAACAAAGTGACCTACCAGAGCCAAAAAACAATGCTATTGAAATGGAAATGTGGTTGAGAGAGGCCCAGCCAACTATATCCACACGCAATGGTCCTTCACTCAGACTGCCTACGCGTCCAAACATATTACTGCCCACAAAACAGTTCACATCGAGACTAAAACTTCCTACCGTAGGGTCAACCCCACAAAACCTGTTTCACGGGCACCATTCGACAAGAGTAGACAAACCTATCACAAGTGTGGCAAACCAGGGCACTGTGCAGCCCAGTGTTTCTCGAAGAATACAAATTTTTCGATGGGCTAGCATGCCAACAGACCCCCTCAAGTAAGGAATATTCAGGAGGACGGAGAATCATTCTTCTTCGAACAAAGGACGGAAGAAGAAATAAACAATCAAACTCATCATGAGGATACAGCAGAGTTTCAGCAGTACATGGACGATTACAATCAGTCCATGGAAGAAAACATGACGGAATAGCATACCGACTTTTAGTGGATTCAGGTTCCTCCATCAATCTAATCAAAAGACATTCTATACCCAGACAAGAGTTAAAAATAACTAAAATGAAAAATGGTTTTCTAATGTAAAACGATAAACACCAGTCCAATGAGGCAATTTATCTATACTATTTCGATAAAAAACATTTATTTCATATAGTTGAAGACGAATTCCCCTTAATCGAAGATGGAATCATTGGATTACCATTTTCCCGTAGATACGATAGATACGCACTTACACCTGATTACCTTATCATCGAAAACAAAAAAATACCTTTGATCGATGACAGTGAATATATCTCCCCACACTCAGCACAAGTGAGCAAAGTAAAAGTGGATACGCCAGTCGAAGATCAAGATATTTGGATAGAAGCTGACGACCATGTCCCTGATGGGATATATCACATAAAAGGAGGGGTTATAACTCTACCTTTCAAGAACTATGACAAACAACCTTTGAAAATAAAATTACCAAATTACACACCAATCCACAGGATAACCAAAATTTCAGAAGAACAGAAGAAAATTGTACAAGAATCCAACAATAGCCGGATAAAGAATCTCATAACAAAAACTAGACTAGATCAAGTGGAAGATCAATTAGCGGATACAATATGGAAAATTATATCATTATACAGCGACGTCTACACTCTGGATAATGAGCCATTACCGTGTAACAGCCTGACGGAACATGAGATAGTATTAAAACCCGGTAGAATCATCCAAATTAAATCCTACAGGCCGCCCGAGTGTCATAAGGAAGAAGTAGAGAAACAGATGAATTCACCTATAGGGGTCGTATCCAAAAAACCAGATGCTTCAGGAAAAAAGAAATGGCGAATATTTATTGATTATCGGAAAATCAACGATGACACATACCAAGACGCCTATCTCTTACCCATCATCGATGATATACTCAATCACCTGGGTGAAGCTAAATTTTTCTCTGCGTTCGATCTAAGCAGTGGTTTCCATCAAATTTCTATGGCTGAAAATTCTACAAAATCGGATTAAGCAATGCACCAGCCACATTCAAGCGCATGATAGACAATGCACTAAGAGGACTAGTAGGAAAACACTGTTTTTTCTACCTGGATGATATTTTCGTTTTCGGGAGTACTTTACAAGAACACTATTATAATTTGAAACTCTTATTAGAACGATTACATTTAACAAGATGAAAACTGCAGACCGAATGGGACAAGGTTATAAAAATCATAACATTTGCTTACAATACCACTAAGAATGTAGGAATCAGAATATCACCTTTCCAAGCAACTTTTGGTAGATTCGACGACAATCTGCCATCCTCTTTAGCTACTACACCCAGTCAACGATACGACAACCTAATACAACTTTAGAAAGGTAGACACGAAGTATACTTCAGAAAAGCCAAAGAGAGAATACAGATACAAAAATAAAAAAACAAAAGAATACAAGACTCACGAATAGCGTTACCTCAGGGGGTATACGAATCCGGTGATCTAGTTAAATTAGTCAATCACTTTAAAGACAAGCTTGCACCTAGCTGGAAAGAGCCAGCAGTAATACTTGAGAAACTAGATAACAATAAATATATCATTCTTCTTAATAATGAGCGAATAAGGATCCATACCAACGAACTAATTCCTTATTATGATTAATTACAGAAATGCTGTTCATCTTCCTTTTTGGTCTCCTACACACTATCACAGCCAACCTAACTACGACAACACTTTTTGGTAATCTCTATATTGAAGACATAGGAAAAGTACATTTATATCACGACACTTGGACTCTGATAGTTCGGGTAAATTTGACAATTTGCAATCGTGATTGCAACGCGGCACATGAAATAAATAGTATAGAAATACGTCTGAAAAGATTACAACAAAAAGAAGATATCCTTAGCAAACTACTCGGAAAGCCCAAAAGATTTAAGAGGTGGATAGCCAACTTTGTGGGTGACATATCTAAAACATTATTTGGAACATTGAGTAATAGCGATGTAGACTATATAAACAATGAATTTGATAAACTATGTATGGATAATAAACACATTGCAACAGCCCTAATCAACAATACGAAAATATTGAAATCGCTACTCGATTCGTCATCGTCAGATTATAAAGGATTAATCAACCGATTTAATTAAGAAGTAGAAACTCCACGAAAGTTAACGAAAGCCGTTAATAACAATACAAAAAGCAGTTTCATAAACACCAAATTAGTCATGGGGGCTTGACTAATAGACGAACTAAACGAAGATATTGATATAGCAATACATGCAATTAACGACGGAAAGAACGGAATTATACATCCGCAAATCTTGACTTCGAAGATATTAAGAGATACTATTGACGAATTCGAGGTGCAACATAGAACAAGATACCACTTCGATAATGCTGAAGATAACTACCAATACATAACCGATATCAGTAACGTCCAAGTACCCATCGTTCTAGGGTTGTTCACATATATAGTCAAAATACCAGTTTTGGAAAAAGAAGAAGGCATCATTAAACGAATCATACCTCTACCCGAACGCATAGTCGAAACCTTTTCAGCAATTATACCCGACCATGAATATCTCATTAGTTATCAAGACTCATTCTCACCCACTGATGGAAAGTTATTAAATTAGTGTAAACAAATCGACGACTATAAGATATGTGAAAGAAACCAACCTATTTATAAATTAAGAGGCACGAACAGCAACGTTATTTACTCGCTCAGGGTGTAAATTACATTCTGCTAATACCGATCTTAGTTTACCTAATTCACGATCTTTTAATAAAGTCGTTAGTCAGAATGTGACTTACGAACTCAATTTCGATAAAGCCGAATGAGAAATGTTGAAAAATAGATTGATACAATTACCACAAGAACTAGACAACGACGAACTGGTACGCGCATGGTTAAGCCTTGACGATACAGAAAATATGCTGAACAAAATAAGGTCGCATAGGCGTATACACACTTGGACCGAAAAATCATTAGAATGGTTTAAATATTTGGGATCCCACACGTGGTATCGTATACGAATACACCTACTGAAGAACCTTTATTGAAAAATCGTATCGTCCGTTTTTCCAAGCAAGATTTGTAATAACCTTGGTCATAAGCAAAATCCGTAATCTTCGAAACTAAACATGTAATCTTCGAAAAAGAATAACATTCGTAAATTTAGCAATAAGCAAAATTATAATCTTCGTATTTAGAAAACTAAATACATTCTAGGAACAGGGGTGTAACGAGGTCATTAACGGCCAACCGAAAAATTAGGACGACCCACTTACGTATTAGGAAGGGTGCTATATAAGCGCTACCGCGACTAGATTTAGCAGTTATATTGTTGCCCTTGTACTTATCTTGTTCTAATGAAATAAACGCTGTACTTCGTGTACAGCGACCTTTTATAAAACATCTATTATTTTTTGTACCGTTACAACACACACGAACATAAATATGATTCTATAGAATAAACTAACATGCAACGCACTTGCCTAACGTAGAATTTCGCACGCTGAGGGTATTGGCTGAGGTGGTCCTTATACACTAACCAAGAAAATTCTTACCGCTTGTGAGTAACGACCAGTGCCGGGCCCAACATTTTTGGTCACCGAGTTATATTTAATTTTCCTACTTGATTGAATTTCCTTGAATTTCCTACTTAAAAATAATTTTCAAACATTCTAAAATTTCTTTCACTTGAAAACTAGATTTATAAACAATTTTAAAATTTGAAATTATTATCACTTATTTTTTCAAAGTTTACATCTTGGCAGTTTATAAACCCAAGAAAATGCTATCATTTTCACTTTTTTCCCAATATTTTTTAAAGAGAGGTTAAAAATATTTGAGCTTAGTATTAAATATTTGATATCGAGATGTTGTACCTTTTACCATATCGCTCAAAAAAAAACATACAAAATTATAAGAAAATGTTTTAAAAAATGTATAGTTAAAAATTCCAACATATAGGCGTTTATTAAAAATAGTCTAGCAATCACTGAAGTTAATACTAACATGATTAAAAAATAAAGCGTGGAAAAAACTTCTTATTAAAGATTTGTCATAACAAATATATACTTTCATGTTCACAAAAACATGAAAACAATTTTGGGAAAAATTCATTTTTTCGACCTTTTTGAATCTTCAATTTTTTACCCTAAAACTAATAATTTTAAAGTGTGGTAGCCGCTGGACCGGGAAATGTCCAGGATTTTTTGAAACCTGAAAAACCAGAAAGCGGAAAATTTAGTAGTTAAACAAATGTAAACTTTTGTTTGAAACTTTATAAGCTATGTTCAATTTTAAAATAATTTTAAGTGAATAGACTCATAGTTAAATTCTCTTATTTAATTTCAAATTATACACGTTCAAATATTGTTTCGGTTTTAAATATTCCATTTTTAACCCATTGCAAATTAAAATTTTTTACTTAAAGAAAGGGCATTTTGAAAATATTTAGCAGTGTCGGGTTGTTTATTCAAAATAATCAATTATAAATCAAATATTCGAAACTAAACAATTTGAAAGTGATTTGTTTCAAGTAGAAAGTCTTGAATCGTTACTGAGCGCAAAGTTGAACCTTTTAAGGTAAGAGTTTTAATTGTTTCATTTTGTTGAATTTTAAAACTGCAAGTAAAATTTTTAATTTTTAATTTATAAATGACAACTTATAAATATTTATTGCAAACTACTTCAAATTCAGAATTTTATTTTAAACGATCAATTGAAAAATGTTAAAGTTTTAATATTTCTAATCTAAAATTGCTTCAAAATTATATAATCTTCTAAATTTAAAAATGTATTGATTCATTCTTCCATTTAGAGCATGGAAAATGAAAACGTGTAATTACTTGTAATTTCATTTAAAATTATTCAGCGTTTAAATGAAAAAACATGAAGCTTCAATCTCAATAGTTTATAATTAAAAACTCAGGACGATAATACGATCAGGAATTTACTAGAAAAAATCAAAAAAATCTTTCGCTCTTATTCTGGCATCAGTAGACAGCTTGATTACCTGCCCCTGGTTTTGGTTAGAAAATTTCAAAAATTTCACAGCTTCTGATTGGTTAACAATAAATCGTCCACGCAAATGCCCGGATATCCCTGGTCTCTAGACACTCTTTCTTTATAATGCCGAATTTCACCATTTTAATTTTGAGATTGCAAATTTAAAAAATTGAATTCTTTTAAAATATTGTTTAATTTTAAACGTAATCAAAATAATTCATGTATTAGTTGTTTTAATGTTAAACGCTTAAATGTGAGACGATCTAATTATAAAAGTTTTATTATAAAGCTATTTGATTTTATTAATAAGTTTATTTAATAATTTATTTATTATTAAATTCAGATCTACACCCATTTCCCAGTTTTCTCAATTCTTTTAGATTCCCATAAGAAACCAATGAATTCAATTGATTTTATTTAAATTATCAATTCTTTAAATTCAATTTGAAGGCTTTTAAATTCATCCTGTATTTTATCAGACTTTTATTGAGTAATTCTATTTCACTAATTCTATATGAGTTTCTTATATTTTTCGAGATGAATAACTCTCAAGAAGAAAAATGGAAAAAATCTGGGATATATCGTTTATTTAAATTTGAAAACAGTTCTTGATCTAATCACCCTGTCAATTGTATGTACATTTTACTGAAATTTTATAAGTCTACACCTTCCAAAACCACTTCCATACATAACTGACAAAATTAAATCTTTATTTACTCTGCGATAACTTTATTTTTATCATATCAGTAAAATTGTTTATTTTGTGCAGTAAAGGTTGAGAACAGTTTAAGTAAATTATTTAAAACGTTGAATCAAGTTGAAGCTTCGACGATGTCAAAATAACGAACTATTATACATTTTTGGTTTTAGGAAGTCACCTAATTTACAAAACTCGTTAATGAAGCACTTTTCTCAGTAAATTTTTAATTAATGAGATTTTTTCTCAAGAAAATTAAATTTTTAATTATTTAGAATTCAGATACAACGCTGTGTAAAATAAAGAGTGTTAACTTCGTTACCAAATTCGTACAAAATTTTCGAACATCACAAAAGTAATTGTTGAGCAATTTTCAAAATAATTGCTTTGAGATATAAAAAACCGGGACCAATGGTAAATGTAGATGGTGATGAAAATAAGGACAGATTAAGAGATTTTCGTGGTACACCTATTTTTTAGAGAAGGATTTACATCCAGAGCTTCGATATGTAGTTGTAAACGTCGATGTGACTCCGGGACGCACAACACAGACTGTATGCTCGCATCGCAACAGTATTTGCGACGCACTCATGAGTAGCGCGCCACCACGTCCGTGTATTTCAAAACACAGTAGAGTTCTGTAGTTTTAAGCGACCGAGAACCGTGGTTCTCACAGCGCAGATGTAGTTTCCCTTCAACTTGTTCGTAATAATCATTTTGAACTTTTACGGCACCGAATTCTAATACTAATTATCAGTTCTGTAATTATGACAGAACAGTTCGAAATGATTTACAGAATGGTTATTGTTAATTCACCGAATTTTTCTTATATCCGCCACAACGTAACTAGTTCAGTAATTCCTCAAGAACAAATTTTTTTCCGTACAGTAATTTTCTCAATATTATTGAAGATTTATAATGCGTCTCTTCAAAGTGGTATTTTTCCAGTTACATGGAAAAAGGCACTAATTCGACCGACTCTTAAAATCTCCAGACGTACTTTTACTGAAGACTTCCGTCTAATTTTTATCCGCAATGCATTATAAAAGCCACTTGAACGTATTGTGTACAGGCAATTAACAAATTATCTAGATACCAATAAATTATTAGACCCTATGCAATCGGAATTCAGAGCCAAACATAGTACACTCACAGCGTCCCTCAAAATCACTATTGACGTTAAACTGGCGATCAATAAAAAGGAGGTTACGGGGTTGGCAGCTTTTGACTTTAAGAACTTTGACACAGTGAACCATAGTTTACTTTTGTGAAAATTAAAATTATTCAAAACGTAAAATTTAGTGCCTCCTATTTAAATAATCGTTCTCAAAGTGTGAAGACTATTAATCTTGACATGTCTGAATAGGTGGTAGTTAAAAGTGGAGTCCCGAAATATGCCCACACTTGTATCTACGCTTTTTAACCTATATACCTTTGATCTGGGAAGTGATCTGAAATTTTGAAAGCACCTTAAATACGCTGATGACTTCAAATTGTACCTTTCCGGACCTGCTGTATAATTGAATACACTTCTTAGTTGGATTCTCCCGTTCTTCGATTATGGATGCTTTAAATGTATCTCTCCGTTTTATACACAATGTACCAAAAAGTGAACACATCACTCTACATCGGGAGAAAGCTGGGTTCATTCCCGTAGGAAAAAGAGAATTTTTATGAGCAATTTGCTATTTGCAATAGCCATAGATGAAGCTCCTCAATATTTAAGTGAATATCTTACCTTTGTTGATAAATACCATCACAATTATGCCAGACTCCGTGAGAGGAACTTATCTTTTAAAATACCAAAGCATATAACATGTAAACTCCAAAGATCGTTTATGGTAAGAGGGGTACGTCTATGGAATACTCAGAAAAATGTTTCTTTGAATCGAACAACAAAATTTGTTTGAATTCATATTATTGAAGCAAACTTATTTTTTGCTTCAATTAAAAAAAATGTATTTAATTTTAAGAAATTGAAAATATTTGCCTAATTGATTGAAACAAATAATTTTGGTAGTTTATTCGAATTCATAATCAAATTTATTTGCTTCAAACAAAAAATACAATACAAAGTAATACTATAGAGTTTCGCTAGGCGTGTTAAAGCGTTGCCGACGGTTCCTAAGTAACTAACCTAAAATCTAAATTAATTGATCCTGTGATTGATTCGATGGCATTGGTCTTTTTTTCATTGTTGTATTATTCTAAAGGTTCTGATTTACTAGAAAATCTTAAATTAATTGGTAAGTGGACGCGATATCTCTAG
>JAWWLR010000054.1:12280937-12302487 GCA_035041075.1 Acraspis erinacei
GAGTAAAATCTTAATCTTGAACTTAAATCTTAACCTTAAATCGTAACCTGAGGAATTGAGGGAGAGTCTACACTTAGAGCTAGAACAGGTCTCAAATTCATTAGATTCAGGTTATATACGCTACAAAATAATAAATTTTTGCAAAAGGGTAGAATAATCTCACATCTTAAGGCGCATACAAATAACTAAATGAGCCAGCTTTCCGAAAAATCTAGAAACTATCTTTCTTCTTTTTCAAATTTGTTCAGGTTGGATTCTTCATATTCTCCGTTATCTTATATTCCATAATACCTCTCGAGCTGCAGTAACGTTCAATCACAGATTGACACCGTACTCATAAAAGATGTAGATACGCCTCAACCATCTGCAAATAAGAAGGCTGCAGATAACTCTCAATCTAATTGAGATAAAAATCAAAAGAATAAGGCTCAACTTTCTGGATATTGTAACGTTAAGGATAAGGCTCAGTCTCCTCTTTCGGAATCCCAAAGAAAGAAAAGTCTGGACATCTGGAAAAATACCCCAGGAAGGGAAACTGCCGGCTGGAGGCTCCAGAAGTGAATCCCGAACTAGCAGCTACGTTAGGAGAATCTGGGATAAAAAGGGACAGCCACTTTGTTCATTCTTTGTCATTGTTAGAATCAGAAATGTCTGGGGAAAGATGTCGGGTATGCAGATGTATTACCGCACCTTCTCGATGCTGGAAAGCTTATGGGAAGCATTCACCACATATAATCACTAGCCAGAAGGGCTTGCATCTGGACAGAATATTCTAAAGAGGTTCGGAAAATCTTGGGATAAACCATCCCTGAGGTTTTCTTGCATGGCGAAAATTTAGGTGAAAGAATACAAACGGAAAAAACTACTAAAATTGGGACAAGAGCCAAACGGCTCATTCACCTCGCAGAAACAAGTTCCAAGTAGAGCAAAAGATAATTTAAACTCGAAAATCCTATCTTTGAAACATTCGACATCACGGTTGCGAAAAAGATACAGACAGGATCAGAACCCTCAGAGAAGTGGGCGAGGACGTCGAATTTGTCCAAGGAAGCATGGACGACACACCAATCCATGGGAAGGTACAACTCCAATTACAAGAATCAGAACCATAAATTCCAAGTAGATAAGAACAGAAGATAGTCGAGGTAAAAAAACAGCTGGTCGGTTAGAAGAATATTTGCATTTTTAGAAAGAGGTAATTGATGACCAGTTCGTTTTGTCATGCATTAGGGGTTATTAAAATAGGATTTTTCGAGCCTGTGTGGCCGATAAATTATAACAATAGACCAATGACTTCAAAGGAAGAACTTGTAAGAGAAAAAGCCGCCATGTATAGGTTAATTTCGATCGAGACTGTACAAGAGTGCTAGTATGAAGGAGAGCAGGTCCTTTCTTCATATTTCCTCATACAAAAACCAGATGACAGTAACAGTTTTATTTTAAACTTAAAATCGCTTGATCAATTTATCGCGACGAACCGTTTCAAATTAGAAAATACCAGAACAACAAAAAAACTGAACAATAAAAATTTCTTCATGGCGACTGTTGACATCACAGATGCTAAACATTTTAAAACGAAGGCCTTGATTAGATACAATTATAATGAAGAAAAGACAGTCTTTTTAACTAACGAATTGGAAGCAGACTGGAAAAGGGCACGTGGTTTTAAATTTAAAATGCTTTGCTTTATAGTTCTCGCAATGTCAAATTCTACTTCGCGTAGATAATACGACTGCAATAGCTAATATTAATCAAATTGTAGGAACTAAGTACATGAAGCTTAATAATATGGCTAGAGAAATTTTGGAATGGTGTGCGAATAAACAAATATGGATTTCCGCTTCATGGATTGCCTCCAAGGATAATTCCGAAGCTGATAATAAATCTAGAATTACGAATATAAATACCGAGTGGGAACTAGCCAAAGAAGCCTATAGAGTTGTAACTACCCTGTTCCAAAATCCAAAAATTGACCTTTTTGCCACACGATCAATCACAAAATCCAGAGATCAAGATCCAGAAGAACGCTATATTGATGCTTTTACGTTCATGTGGAAAAATTGGCTTTCTTACGCCGTTCCTCCCTTTGCACTAATATTGAGAGTATTGAGAAAAATTGTAGAAGACAAAGCTACGGGAATTTTGATAGTACCAAATTGGCCAGTAAAGCCTTGGTAAACAATATTAGAAAAACTGTTGATTAGAAGCCCAGTTATACTTGAGCCTTCACCTGACTTACTTTTATCCCCTTGCAGGAAACAAATTCACCCGATGGCTCGAAATCTGAACGTACTCCTTAGCACAATCAACAATAAGACACTACAATTTGGAACTAAAACCATGGTGGAAATTTTGTGAAGAAGAAAAAATTGATCCTGTTAATAGCAGTATTAACAACATCTTACAATTCCTCCCGAAAAGATCTGAAGAAGGTGTCTCATATGGTACACTTAATTGAAAAAGTTCAGCAATCGCACTAATATCAACCGAGGATTTCTCAGAAAACCCTGTACTAACCAGATTTTTCAGGGGCATATTTAAAATCATACCAACTAAAACCAAATACGATAAAATTTGGTAATTTGATGTTTTACTTGATCACTTAGCTAAGCAGCCCCAGCTATATTCTTTAACTTTAAAAAGTCTTACAGAGAAAACAATAATGTTGTTAGCGCTTCCTACTGGTCAAAGAATTCAGGAGCTATCGCTTATAGACATAGATAACATTAAGGTTTCAAAAGAAGGCGTAGACATTAAAATGCCGCCTATAATTAAAACTTTCAGACCTGGAGCACCTCAGCCAATTTTAAATATTCCATTTTTTGTCAAGAAACCACAAGTTTGGGCACCTAGAACAGTGGTGGAGTACATGAATGTCACTCAAAAGCTGAGTGAAGGCAACAATGCCTTCTTTATATCTACTAAAAAACTGCACAATTCGACTTCATCTGTAACACTTGGTAGACGGATTAAGGTAGTGCTAAGGCAATGTGGAATCGACGAAGAATTTACGGCCCATAGCACCACAAATACAGCCACATCAGTTGCCTTTAAAAGGGATTTGGACATCAGTATCATTAAGAAAATTTCTGGAGAAGATTTTTTAGCTAACAGAGTTTTAGCTCCAGAGGACTAAAACATTAATTAATGCATTATTTGATAACTAAACATTATTGTCTTTTGTCATGGTGTCTTAAAACAGATCTTTTTTGGATGCATAAGATTTGTCAATTTGAAGTTATTTTTATCTTGCAGTGATTGACGGAAAAATGGAATTTTTTTTGCATTATTTTTTGCACTGTCACAATTTGACACTAAAAGTGTGTTCCAAAAGTCAATCTAATAGACTAATTTTTTCAAAAGTTATGAAGGTCATAATAATAACCAACACTTTTCAGCAATAACTAATAATAAATAATTAAATAAATTATTCTTAGTTATTTTATTATCTGTATAAAAATATGAAATTGTCACTTATAATAATCTCACGTGTAGGGCAATATTTTGTATGCAACTTCCAAATTAAAGAATTTTCAAGTGTAAATCTTTGAAATTCTAGCTTTCAATTTCAAATCCTTTGAGTCTGAGCGTTTTTCAGCCTTTTAATTCACAATTAAAAATAATCTAAGTTTTAATTAGTACAGTTTATAATGCTTTAAGTTTGAAATTTTATTTTCGATATTTTTTTGTTCAAATTTTTTACAATTAGGCGCTTGAATTTTTTAATTTAAAATCATACAAATTTAAGAATTTTTAATCTTAACTCTTTAAAATTAAAAAAATCCCAGTTTAATATTAAAGAGTTTTTAATCTCAAAATTTTTATTTTCTTCGTTACTTTTGTCTCTTTAGTTGAAAATAAATTCTTTAAACTTAAAATTTAACTATTTAACTTTTATTTCAAAATGTTTGTTTCGTTGAAAATAATGTAGTTTATTATCGCTTTAATTAAACGTCGATCTTTATTTTTTTAAGTTTATCTATACTATTTAAATATTCATCATTGCTTGAAAATTAAGTTTTTTTAAATTTAAGAATAAAATCTCTTCAATTTCAAGGATTTATATATTTGGCACTTCTATAATGTTTATGAGTTAAATTAGAAAACCCTTAAATTAAAAAAAGTATATAAATAAAAATGCTTAAATTTTAATTATTTCAATGAAAAAAATCAGGGTTTGAATTTAGGGTCTCCAAAATGGAAGAACTTTTCAATATAAGTCATCAAAATTTAATTTAATTGCCAGAAGTTTGAAAAAATGTGTGAATCATTGATTTGTTTATTCATGATAGTTTGTTAAGAGTTCGCAGAGCTCTTGCAATAGCTTTGTACTTCACCCCCCTCCCCTTCCTTAAGCAAAACAGTTGAATTTTGGACTTTAAAATGTGACCACTCGTTCAAAAATGAAGAGAGACACTTTTTTTTTAATCTATTTGTCGTACCCAAAAATTATTTTTACAAAATTTTCCCATCCATTTTGACTGAACAACGTTTGTCTATTATGATATTTTTAGGATTAAAACAAAAACAATGCATCCTATCAAAAAACTATAAGTTACAAATTTGCAGCTCTTTTTTAGATAAAAAACTTTTGCCCATTCATTAATATTTGTATCACGCGCCACTTTTCAAAAAATTTGCTTTTTTCGGTTTGTTGTTTTTTATGTTTAAAACAGGAACTACGCGTCCTATCGAGGAATAATGAATAATAAATATTATGATATTTTTTAGGTGAAAAACTATTAGAGTATTAATTTTTTTCGTATCTTGTATTAATTAAAAAATGTTTATTTTTTTATGTTATATGTTATATATACCGTCTTTTCGTCAGAAAATGAAGCTATTATTTATCAGGACCGTTTTTTTTAATTTCCCAAAAAGCAATATAGACGCAAATACTTTCACAAGGAATAAACATTTGTAAATAATTTATTTCTGGTTATTTACATATTATTTACAAAATATGAATTTATTTTTGTTTTTATTAAGATTCATTAATTTCGATCTAATGGGCATATTTATCCGTTAAAATACTAATATTTACAATATAAAAAAATATTTGTTTAAATATTTTAAACTGCGCGCGAATAGCAGGCAATTAGATGCTGAGTACGACGCATGCGCAGTTGAGTGACAAGCTCCCGTTGAGATCACTGCTGGATTGGTATTTTGATTCTAAAACTTGATTCAGAAATTCATAAATTGAACGGGTTGAACAATATTAACTTCCGAAACACTTACACTGGCATCTATAATCATTTTATTTATATTTATTGAAAAAATACAATTTAATTGATTATTAGTTTATTTGAGGTTATTTTATATTTCTTCGGTGATTGGGAACACGTGGCGTACTCGTTGTAGGCATTTTGAATACTTAATAGAACATTGTAGACGAGCAATATTCAGGTTTCACTTCACTATCAGAAAACAATAATCAGCAATAGTTCTCTGAGCGTCTGGCGTTTCAATAGGAAATCGGTATGGACCAAACATGACCCACAGCGTTCTACCCATGATCTAAGAATACACGGTCTAGCCACACGCAACTAAAAAAAAGTTAACCAATAAAAATCAACTCCACCACATCCAGCCATATTGTAGAAGTGAGCGCGCGAGAATGCAGTACATTTAAAATGTAGTAAATGCCCTGAGCGAAGATATCAAGTAAAAAATTATAGAGTTTATAAATCAGCGAAATAAGTTTGAAAATAATGCAATTTGTGCCATATATAATATTATATTATAAAAAACATATAACTACTAATCATTATAATGTAGAAGAAATACGGAGAAATATGTTCAACATAACCTTTCCATGCACCTGAAATTTTTTTAACGCAAATGAAATGAAGTACCATCAACTAAATAGAAAAAAGAATATCGTTTTGTATCTCAAATCAGAAATAGATCAATTAAAAATATCGAAATCATAGCCTGTATTATAATATTTGTTTTTATATTTCGCATATACATGCACATAAATGAGCAAAAAAACATATTAGTATTCGTATTAAATAATGAATTTATAATATATTATAATGAAACGTTTCAGATATATGCAATTCACATACAAGTTACTGGTTTTACAATAATCAAATTATGTGAAAAAATTATACGATTTAAAGAATTAAAGAAAAAAACAGAACTTTAATATAATTTTGAATATTACTTCAGTTATACCTTAATTATTCGAAAAAATAATAAAATATTTTAAAATTTAAAAATATACATGGCCTTAAGCCAAAAAAGCTTTAAGAATGTAGCTTAAAATGAATTTTAAAGAATTAAAAACTAGCTCTATCTAACTTAATAATTTAATTAATTTAGTTTACTCTTTTCTTATAAAAAAAAAAAAAAATAATTTATACTTAAAAACGTCACGTGATCAGTTAAAAAAAACCATCCCCCAAATAAATTCCCGTTATATTCCCCCCCCCCCCATCCCGAGTCACGTGATTTATGGACGTCCCCTTACTCATTTCAGCCTACTTTATATTCAATCGCACATACGGCATATACGTAGATATTTTTTCAGCTTGATCTATGCAACGTCTCGGCAAAAATAGGAAACAGAGGAAAATTTCAGAAGAATGAAGCTAGAGCTTCGACATTGTACAAGGCTCTCCAAAAAATAAACCTGAATGAATAGTTTAATTGACGCGACGTAGGAGTGGCCCGTGCTTTGTATGGCAGTTAAAAATAATGCATTCATTATTCTGCATCTAAAAACGGAGTAAACTGCCTGGCTAAAAAAGTTCTAATTAATTCGGATCGACTCCTTTTGTTTTAAAAGAACTTGATACTGCGTGATAACTATTTGCAACAATTTCTCAAAATTGCATAATTGTTAATTAAAAATTGATATTAGTGGACTTTGATTAATTGATTGATGTGAAGTACGATCAGTCTGCGTTTCGTAAGGCTGCGTAAAAAAGGCATTTATTATTTTTATAAAATAAGTATAGCACACTTTTTGGATCAAAATGTATTTCTTTTAGATCGACTATTTTTACTTTAAAAAAAAATATTATTATTGCCTTTCAATAATTAATATTTAAATAATGCCTTAGTTTCACGTATGTATGTTTACATACATACATACGTATGTTTATAGTTCAAAAACTGTTCTTTTAAGAAAGTAATTATTTGCAATAAATAATTTTATACTTTTCCTGATTTTAAAATACGTTTCCTAACCCTACTAGAAATACGTACAAACTTTTAATTTTTGAAATAATTGCCACTATGCCACTAGAATTGTGATCTTACATTTTTTCGTAATTTTACGCTTTACTGAAAATACTGCAAAAAAAATTTCTGGCATGGGTCCGTAACTGCCATTTCCAGGAGAAATACAGAGTACCACAATAACAACGTTGTTCGTGGTGAACTTACATGAATCGTTTAGTGTAGGTAAATTAAATCTTAATTATTAGAAAATAAGTACATTTTGTACAAAAAAAATGTCTAAAATTTTTATTCTATAAAATTACTCAGAATCAATTACTTTACCATAAGAAATTAGGCTGAGAATGTCCTAAAAGATTTTATAAAAAGTATGAAAGCAACGAAGATGTTTATAGTTTAACTTTTGACCTCGATAAGATAATCCAAGATTTCATTCGACTGGATTAATTGTGGTTGGGCATTTTTTTTCAAAAAACAACACAAATGCGAAATTATTAAGGTATATATTTAAGTTTTTATTGAAATCGATATAATTTTACATTAAATTAAAAAGTAATTATACATTAATATATGAAACCACAGTAGGTTCTATGTATTTTCTTTTGCTTTTTCTTATATACTGTTCACTGGATTTCTATGTACACGAGGGCTAATTTATATATTCATAATTATACAGACTCCTTTGCTGTACTTCAAAATAATAGTAGCAAAACTGAACTTTTATATTGGGGTGGGCCGAAAGCCCTAAATTTTTGAAAATAAAAACGCCGCACTGCGAAAAAGTTGCCTTTAGAATAGTCAAATTAAAACAAAAGAACAATTTCAAGTCGGTTAATACTTTACCTTCCCGCATCGGTGACAATAATTGCAGTTTTTGACATATTATTTTTACTAATTTTCTACAGGCCTAGATTGTTTGGATTTGATTAATTGTACATTTTTCTGAAAAATCGAAATTGTCGTCGCAGTGCCTCCAAATGATTTAAGGTCAAACACAAAAAAAATGCAATTTATATTTTTAGTTATCACGACCCATTAATTTTTTCAAATTTTTTTGGTCATATCACAATCATGATTTTCCCTTCTTTAACGATTCGCACCTAATGCAGATCATGAAACAAATTTGTTGTGTACACTAACAAAATAATGACACGTTTCTTTCATTTTAGTGGAAGAAATTAGAGAAACTTCGCCTTCTCAAAATATGTGCACTTAATCAAATCCAATTAATTAATCCACCGTAGTTTTTACACCGAGAAAAATCTGTACTGAAATTTGCATGGACGCTATTCGCATTATTGTGAACGAATATTTGATGCGATATAAGAACAATAAGCCAGAGATGTTGGTGAAATAGGGCGATTACAGTATGGTAGTGAGCATAAACAGAAACGCGCATGTATTGCGACTTATGTATCGATACGGTTTGGTACGCAGTTTCGAAAATTCGGGCTTTTCGGCTAGCCCTATAATATATACAATATACCAAACTAACGTGATTTGTACAAAAAATTAAAAAATCAAAGCGTCTAAATTTGTGATCTTGGTGAGGAAAAAGTCAGGAAAAACTACTACTGAAAAAGTTCCTCTTCGTAAACTTTGAGATCTCGCCTGTCTTTGTGTGAACTTTTCTGAGAATAATTAGCAGCTGCAGAAGACCACATTGAACTAGAGGTCGCATCGTTTATAGGCTCAATTATTGGTTGTCGTCTTGCCAACGATACTTTCAATTGAATAGAAGAAACCATGCTACCGTCCATTTCATTTATGGCCCTTTCTGCCGCATCAGATTTATCAAAAGTTACAAATCCTCGACTAGAAATAAGAAGGTAGATATTTAGATTATAAAAAGTATCTCAACGGAAAGATGATCTGATCATATAGTGATATGGATGGAGTACTAACTTTTTCTCCGTTTCCATGGAAATATTTATAATATTTCCAAAAGTTTGAAAGTGTTTTTTCAACATGTCTTCAGAGATTTTGTAACCACAAACAAATATTGTGTTTCCGCCTCTAGGCTTAGCTTCTGACTTTGCATGCACTGGTTTTTCCACCGTGCCTTTATCTTCGGTGTCTTGTGCACTTACAAAACTATCGTACAGATCTTTAACTCTTGGTCTGGGTGCTTCAGTTTCATCCTCCTCAGGTTGACTGGCTGAAAACGGTTGATAAGAGCAGACTGTCTTTTCTGTACTGTTTAACTTTCTCTCTAATCCTCGAGGTCTTTTGAAAGCTTGTTCTGAACGTTTTGGAGTTTTTGGTGCTGTGATAACACCAGATTTTATCAATTTCTTTGCTACCTCTCGGGCATCTCTCGCTTCAGTTGGCCTTTTTAGAACTTGTGGTAGACGCTCGGGTTCAGGTTTAGGCGCTTTCAAATCTTGAAGAGCCTTTTTCTAAACAAATCAAACAAAAACAGTTACGGTATATAATTTAATTTAAAATATTTATGAGGGAATATGTTTTATTATGACTTTACGCATATTTTCCATATATCCTACAGAAATGTATGCGTACAGCATTTCCGCAAATCTTACGGAATTTTCCATCAAATATACAGAAAACAGTATACTAAGACCATTCTGTAAGATCAGCAGCCTTAGTTATAAACGCACTTTTGAAATTTCACAAAAACCAAAGTAATTCTGAACCATGCTAGAATTGTTGTGCTTTTTCAAAAATTTGTCATAAAAAATTCAATTGCAAAAAACATTGTTAAAATTAACATTTTTTGTGTTTGCGAATTTTAACATTTTTCACCAAAAATGTTTTTAATTTGAAACGAAATCAGTTATAAAATTTTAATTCCTAAAATCAAAGAATAGTATATTATGCAGCTAGGGAGGAAAGTAGGCGTTTTTTGACGAGCGCGATTTTTGCAGAACGACTCTTTCTGCAAACATCACGCTCGTCAAAGAAGGCCTTCCTCCCGTAGCGCACACGATACTTTCTTCCAAACATGTGTGAAAACCCACACGGAGAGAACAAAAGGGTTGCGGTCACCGCGACTCACGGTGCTGATGCGCGCGACGGGGAAAAAGTTCTTCGAAATTCTCGAGAATATGTGGAAGTTCAGAATTATTTTCACGCGCATCAGCGCTGTGATGCCTCAGCGATGACAACTGTTTTAATCACAGTCCTGGTAACCGTTTAGGCTTTATGCATCAGCTGATCGTAACAATGTAAACCGATTGACGTGGTTTTGCGTCTGATCATCGTTTTATTGTAAGTGATCAACTTATTAACATAATTCCAATTTAAAATAATATATCAATAATATTTAAGCGATGTAAATGGTCATTAATGAATCTCATATCTTATATGCTCAGTGTTGGAAAATATTTTAAGGGTGGCAGTCCAAAAGGTGCTAAGGGCCATTTTTATGAAAATGGGTTTAGTGGCCCACAAATTATTTAAAAAGCAATTACACATCCCGGTAACAGAATTTGTTAGAAATCGCATTTTTTTTGGAGGATTTCCAAGCCCTTTTTTTCCTTCGCGCGCATCAGCACTGTGAGTCGCGGTGACCGCAGCCATTTTGTTTTCTCCGTGTTTTAATGAGTAATAGTTTTACCCACACTCCATAGTAAATTACGTGATTTGTTAAAGATGAACTTTAAAATTGTCGGGGTTCCGATCATACAACAGTTCTAAATGTTAAACGGAGATATTTTTTATATCTCTTCGCTTTTACAAAATCAGTCAATAATAGAAATGAAGAAAAACTATTATGATGCACCGTATATAACTGCATTATTTAGGGATTAAACTCAACAAACACACTAGCCGGTAAAATAATCTCACGTGTGTCTAAATGTAAATAAGGGCCTTTTCATACCTCGATTTTCTCGCTTGACTGTAGAGTCAGCCAGAGTGGAAGAGAAAACGATCAAAATGTTTGGTCTCTTTCACTTTTATGGACTTTCCGCTGGCTGACAGAGGTATGGAAATGCAATACCATTCTGTTTGTTTCTATATACCCACCTTTGATTTTAAGTGCGTCTTTCTCTATCTATCTAGCTTCCCGTCCCTGATTTACCGCGGGTTCTGTCTGCTACTCCGCTTTATGTTTGAATTTCTCTGAAACGGTTTGTATTTCGTGTGCAGTTATTTGAGATTGTGTTTGAAAGTTTTCTTCAGAACGGCCGAGATATGATAGTTTTCTTACTGTAAATAATCAAGGAAAATGGCGGTAAGTTCAGTTCCCTACATTTCAAATTTTAATTTTAACTAATATTCTTTTTATTTTATTATCTTTTATATAAATTTTCAGAGTCAAACTCCAAGATTTTTATTTCCGGAGTCTTCCAATTGGAGGCATGGACGAATAATCGCTTTTGCAGGGCAAATAAATTCGGCATTTATGACAAATTAATATTTATTAAAAAGTTTTTTTTTTAATTTTCGGTGATTTCAAGAAACAGGATTTAAAATATTTTTGAGCGTTTTGAGGGTTTCCAAGGACTTTTACAGTGATTTCGACAACTAAACGTCATTAAACATATTTTAAGGCGTTCTGAACATTACAAGGTTTTTTTCAGTGATTTCAATAGATAAAAGTGATTTAAACTATTTTGGGGCCTTTAAAGGATTTCAGGGATTTTTTCAGTGATTTCAATAATTAAAAAGGGATTTAAAATATTTCAGGGCATTCTAAACATCACAATGATTTTTTCAGTGATTTCAATCATTAAAAGTGATTCAAAATATTTTGTTGTCTTTTAAAGGATAGCAGGGATTTTTTCAGTGATTTCAATAATTAAAAGTGATTTAAAATATTTTAGGGCTTTCTAAACATTACAAGGATTTTCTCAGTGATTTAAAAACTGAAGGGTTATTTAAAATATTTTGTGGTCGTTTAAAGGATTGTCGGGATTTTTTCAGTGATTTCAATAATTAAAAGTGATTTGATATATTTTAGGACGATCTAAACATCACAAGGATTTTTTCAGTGATTTCAATAATTAGAAGCGAATTAAAATATTTTAGCGCGTTCTAAACATCACAAGGATTTTTTCTGTGATTTCAATCATTAAAAGTGAACAAAAATATTTTGTGGTCTTTTAAAGGATTGCAGGCATTTTTTCAGTGATTTCAATAATTAAAAGCGAATTAAAATATTTTAGGGCGTTCTAAACATCACAAGGATTTTTTCAGTGATTTCAATCATTAAAAGTTAACAAAAATATTTTGTGCTCTTTTAAAGGATTGCAGGCATTTTTTCAGTGATTTCAATCATTAAAATCGAATTAAAATATTTCAGGGCGTTCTAAACATCACAAGGTTCTTTTCTGTGATTTCAATCATTAAAAGTGAACAAAAATATTTTGTGGCCTTTTAAAGGATTGTAGGGATTTTTTCAGTGATTTCAATAATTAAAATGGATTTAAAATATTTCAGGGCGTTCTAAACATCACAAGGATTTTTTCAGTGCTTTCAATCATTTAAAGTGATTTAAAACATTTTGCGGTCTTTTAAAGCATTGCAGGGATTTTTTCAGTTATTTCAATAATTAATAGGAATATTTTTTTCAGTTTTTTCAATATTTAAAAGTGATATCAAATATTTTAGGGCGCTGTAAACATTAAAAGGATTTTTTCAATGCTTTCAATCAGTATAAGTGATTTAAAATATTTCAGGGCGGTCTAAACATTACAAGGATTTTTTCGGTGATTTCAATCATTTAAAGTGATTTAAAATATTTTAGGGCGTTCTAAACTTTACAAGGTTTTTTTCAGTGATTTCAATAATTAAAAGTGATTTAAAATCTTTCAGGGCATTGTATAAGATTAGAAGATTTTTTTCTGGGATTTCAATAATTAAAAATGATTTAAAATATTCTGGGGCATTTTAAAGGATTGCTGGGATTTTCCCCGTGATTTCAATCATTTAAAGAGATTTAAAATAGTATGTGTTCTTTTAAAGCATTGCAGGGATTTTTTCAGTGATTTCCATAATTAAAGGTAATTAAAAATATTTTACGTCGTTCTAAACATTACAAGGTTTTTTCCAGTGATTTCAATAATTAAAAGTTATTTAAAATCTTTCAGCTAGTTCTAAACATTACAAGGATTTTTTCAGTGATTTCAATCATGAAAAGTGATTTAAAATATTTTGGGGCATTTTAAAGGATTGCAGGGAATTTTCCGTGATTTCAATAATTAAAAGTGATTTACAATATTTTGGGGCCTTTGAAAGGATTGCATGGATTTTTGCAGGGATTCCAATAATTAAGAGGGATTTAAAATATTTTAGGGCGTTCTAAACATTACAAGGTTTTTTCAGTGATTTCAATAATTATAAGTCATTTAAAATATGCTGTGTCGTTTTAAAGGATTGCAGGGATTTTTTTAGTGATTTCAATAATTAAAAGGCATTTAAAATATTTCAGGGCATTGTATTAGATTACAAGGATTTTGTTAGTGATTTCAATAATTTACAGTGATTAAAAATATCTTATGGCGTTCTAAACTATACAAGGATTTTTTCAGTGATTTAAAAAACTAAAAGTTATTTAAAATATTTTGGGACCTTCTGGGGGATTGCAGGGATCTTTTTCAATGATTTCAATAATTAAAAGTGATTATAAATATTTTAGGGCGTTCTAAACGTTACAAGGTTCTTTTCAGTGATTTCAATAATTAAAAGTGATTTAAAATCATTCAGGGCGTTCTTAACATTACATGGATTTTTTCAGTATTTCCATGATTTAAAGTGATTTAAAATATTTTGTGGTCTTTTAAAGATTCGCAGGGATTTTTTCAGTGATTTCAATAATTAAAAGGGATGTCAAATATTTTCGGGCGTTCTAAACATTACAAGGATTTTTTCAGTGATTTGAAAACTTGAAAGTTATTTAAAATATTTTGGGGCCTTTTGAAGGATTTCAGAGATCTTTTTCAGTGATTTCAATAATTCAAAGTGATTCAAAATATTTTAGGGCGTTTTAAATATTACAAGAATTTTTTCAGTTATTTCAATAATTAAAAGGAATTAAAAATATTTCAGGGCATTGTATGAGATTACAAGGATTTTGTAAGTGATTTCAATAGCTAAAAGTATTTAAAAATATTTTAGGTCATTCTAAACTTTACAAGGATTTTTTCAGTGATTTAAAAAATTAAAAGTTATTTAAAATATTTTGGGGCCTTTTGAAGGATTGCAGGAATCTGTTTCGGTGATTTCAATAAGTCAAAGAGATTCAAAATATTTTAGGGCGTTTAAAATATTACAAGGATTTTTTCAGTTATTTCAATAATTAAAAGGCATTAAAAATATTTCAGGGCATTGTATGAGATTACAAGTATTTTTAAAGTGATTTCAATAATTAAAAGTTATTTAAAATATTTTGGGGCCTTTTGAAGGATTGCAGGAATCCTTTTCCTTTGCAGGGATTTTTTCAGTGATTTCAATAATTAACAGTGATTTAAAATCTTTTAGGGCGTTCGAAACGTTAAAAGGTTCTTTTCAGTGATATCAATAATTAAAAATGATTTAAAATATTTTGGGGTATTTTAAAGGATTTCAGCGATTTTTTCCGTGATTTTAATCATTAAAAGTGATTTAAAATATTTTGGCGTTGTCTAAACATCAAAAAGATTTTTTCAGTGATTTCAATCATATAAAGTGATTTAAAATATTTCGTGGTCTTTTAAAGCATTGCAGGGATTTTTTCATTGATTTCAATAATTAAAAGGGATATTTTTTCATTTTTTTCAATAATTAAAAGTAATTTAAAATATTTCAGGGCGTTCTAAACATTACAAGGATTTTTTTAATTGATTTTAATAATTCAAAGAGATTTAAGATATTTCAGGGCATTGTATAAGATTACAAGATTTTTTTCAGGGATTTCAATAATTAAAAATGATTTCAAATATTTTGGGGCATTTTAAAGGATTGCATGGATTTTTTCTGTGTTTTCAATCATTAAAAGTGGTTTACAATATTCTGGGGTGTTCTAAACATCACAAGCATTTTTTCAGTGATTTCAATCATTTAAAGTGATTTAAAATATGTTGTGGTCTTGTAAAGCATTGCATGGAATTTTTCAGTGATTTCAATAATTAAAAGGGATATCAAATATTTTAGCGCGTTTTAAACATTACAAGGATTTTTTCAGTGCTTTTAATCATTAAAAGTGATTTAAAATATTTCAGGGCGGTCTAAACATTACGAGGATTTTTTTCATTGATTTTAATAATTAAACGGGATTTAAAATATTTCAAGGCATTGTATAAGATTACAAGATTTTTTCAGGGATTTCAATAATTAAAAATGATTTAAAATATTTTGGGGCATTTTAAAGGATTGCAGGGATTTTTTCAGTGATTTTAATAATTAGAAATTATTCAAAATATTTTGGGGCCTTTAAAAGGAATGCAGAGATGTTTTCAGTGATTTCAATAATTAAAAGTGATTTAAAATATTTTAGGGCGTTTTAAATATTACAAGGATTTAGTGATTTCAATAATTAAAAGGCATTTAAAATATTTCAGGGCATTGTATTAGATTGCAAGGATTTTGTTAGTGATTTCAATAATTTACAGTGATTAAAAATATTTTATGGCGTTCTAAACTTTACAAGGATTTTTTCAGTAATTTAAAAAATTAAAAGTTATTTAAAATATTTTGGGACCTTTTGGAGGATTGCAGGGATCTTTTTCAAAGATTTCAATAATTAAAAGTGATTATAAATATTTTAGGGCGTTCTAAAAGTTACAAGCTTCTTTTCAGTGATTTCAATAATTAATAGTGATTTAAAATCATTCAGGGCGTTGTAAACATTACAAGGATTTTTTCAGTGATTTGAAAAATTGAAATTTATTTAAAATATTTTGGGGCCTTTTAAAGCATTGCAGGGCTTTTCTCAATGATTTCAATAATTAAAAGTAATTAAAAATATTTTAGGGCGTTTTAAATATTTCAAGGATTTTTGTAGTGATTTCAATAATTAAGAGTGATTAAAAATATTGTATGGCGTTCTAAGCTTTACAAGGATTTTTTCATTGATTTAAAAGATTAAAAATTACTTAAAATATTTCGTGGTCTTTCAGAGGAATGCACACATTTTTTCAGTGATTTCAATAATTAAGAGTGATATATAATATTTTGGGGCCTTTTAAAGGATTGCAGGGATTTTTTCAGTGATTTCAATAATTAAAAGGGATATACATTTTTTTTAGCGTTTTAAATTTTACAAGAATTTTTTTATTGATTTCAATAATTAAAATTTATTTAAAATATTTCAGGGTTTTCTAAACATTGCAAGGATTTTTTCAGTGATTTCAATCATTTAAAGTGATTTAAAATATTTTGTGGTCTTTTAAAGAATTGCAGGGATTTTTTCCGTGATTTCAATCATTAAAAGTGATTTACAATATTTTGGGCTATTCTAAACATCACAAGGATTTTTTCAATGATTTCAATCATTTAAAGTGATTTAATATATTTTGTGGTCTTTTAAAGCATTGCAGAGATTTTTTCAGTGATTTCAATAATTAAAGGTAATTAAAAATATTTTAGGGCGTTCTAAACATTACAAGATTTTTTTCAGTGTTTTCAATAAGTAAAAGTTATTTAAAATCTTTCAGGGCATTGTATTAGATTACGAGGATTTTTTTAGTGGTTTCAATAATTTACAGTGATTAAAAATATTTTGTGGCGTTCTAAACTTTAGAAGGATTTTTGCAGTGATTTAAAAAATGAAAAATTATTTTAAATATTTCGTGGTCTTTTAGAGAAATCCACACATTTTTTCAGTGATTTCAATAATTAAGAGTGATATATAATATTTTGGGGCTTTTTAAAGGATTGCAGGGATTTTTTCAGTGATTTCAATAATTAAAAGGGATATACATTTTTTTCAGCGTTTTAAATTTTACAAGGATTTTTTTCTTGATTTCAATAATTAAAAGTGATTTAAAATATTTCAGGCCATTGTATAAGATTACAAGGATTTTTTCAGCTATTTCCATAAATAAAAGTGATTTAAAATATTTTGGGGCTTTCTAAACATGACAAGGTTTTTTCAGCGAATTCAGTAATTAAAAGTGATTGAAAATATTTTGGGGCATTTGAAAGGTTTTTAGTGATTTTTTCAGTGATTTCAATAATTAAAAGAGGTATACAATATTTTAGGTCGTGTTAAATATTACTAGGATTTTTTCAGTGATTTCAGTCATTAAAACAGGTTTAAAATATTTTAGGGCGTTTGAAGGGTTTCCAAGGATTTTTTACAGTGATTTCAATAAGTAAAAGTGATATACAATATTTTAGGGCTCTTCAGATATTACAAGGATCTTTTCAGTGATTTCAATAATTAAAAGGGATGTAAATTATTTGAGGGCGTATTCAATATTACCAGGATTTTTTTCAGTGATTTCAATAATTAAAAGGGTTTTAAAATATCTTAGGGCGTTTTAAGGGTTTCCAAGAATTCTTTACAGTGATTCCAATAATTGAAAGTGATATAAAAGTGATACATTGCCGCTAGAGGTCTGGAAGTCGGTTGTGTTTGTGCGACAGCTCGTGCTTTTTGGATATTTTTCGGACTTTTACCGCAATTTTCTTGTTTGTCCGCGCAATATTTTGATTTTTGGTGCATTGTTCTATAACTTCGTGTGCCTTGTAGGCTTAATTTCTGTTTAAAATCAGTGATAATATCCTTTCAATGTTTTCCGTGTGTTCCAATGAGTGTGGACCTTGTGTGACATCTTAAGTCTTTTTCTCGGCTTTACGCTAAGTATGTACCCGAGACGGCAGATATCATGTGACCCTTGTCCCAATCTGATTCAGTAATGGAACTTTTTTATTGCGTCTACTTTTTCGGGGCCACAAATAAAGAACCTTCGCAAGCAGAACTCTAACGTATATATACCGTAACTCGAGGTAAACAACCCAGTGCGCGCGACTGGTAAGCGGGTTGCTCGTCGATAGGCGCTTTACTTTTCGATTGTTTGGATCGCCTCTGAAGTCGCAAATATTCATTGATAATTCGATTTTTGCCAGTTAGTATCGACTTGTTTTTATTATTTTTTTTCTTTAATTTTTTTAAGATGTCTGGCTCTTTCTCACAAACGCAGCAAGCTATTTCTGATCAAATTTGCAAAACTTGCAATAAAGTAATTAAAAAACTTGCAAAAGCGAGAATTTGCGCCTCCTGCAATGTTGCTTTTCATGCGAGATGCTGCTACTTTTATGAGGTTGAACAAAAGAAAGGTGAAAACATACTTGTCTGTGGCTCCTGTCGAGACGGTTTTGCGGAAGTTGATGCTTCTGGAGGAGTTTTCTGGATTTCAATCAGGGAACTTGAGCCTGCCATGGATGTTGAGGAGGATGAGGCAGACGAACTTGCCGACGGGGATGTCCAGAATTTCCCTAGTACGGATAGGTCAAATTTTACACTGCTAAACCACATTTGGTCCCTTAATGATTCTCCTCCGTTGGGTGAACCTTATTTGGAATCAACTAGAGTCGTACCAGCTGAACAATGTTCTCCTGATCCCGTTGCTTAGAAAATCCTCTCGAAATTGAACACAATTTGCGAGAGGTTAAAGATAGTCGAAGCTAATGGTTCTCCAATGAGCTTAAACTTACAGGCTTACAGGAACACAATGGTTAAATGCAATTCAACGGTCTCAAACCTTTCAGCAAGCTACGATTCTTTATCGGCTGACTTGAAAAAAATATCCGAACAAAATACACTCCTACTTGAACAATTCGAATCTGTAAAGTCTCAAGTTGCCGACCTGCAATCCTCAAGCACGTAACACTTCAAGAACTATCAAGAATGCAAGGAGGAACTCATCAGCTTTAAGTGCACTTACGAAAAGCGTTTTAGAAGCCTGGACGAGGCGGATCGTGACAGGGAGGTAATTATCACGGGTATTCCGGTGTCCCCTCATGAGAAGCTCCCAGACCTCGTCGACTCGATCTGCATACTTGTCAAGTCCAAGGTCAATAAAATCAATATCGAAGATGTGTTTCGAGTTCCAGTGGGAAACAGAACCATTCCTAATCCAATAATCATCAGGTTCAATGTCACTAAACTTCGAAATAACTTGATCGCAGCTAAAATTAAGAACAAAAAATCTTTAATGGTTCACGATATTGATTCTAATCTGCCTGAAGGCCCTGTCCACATCAACTGTAACCATCCTCGAGACCTTTACAAGCTACTGAAAGTGGTCAAGGCTAAATTGGTTTCTGGCAAAACCTGACGCTAAAGCTTGGATCTTCAACAAAGCAGCATGGATTCGCCACGGTACAAATGCTTCGTCCAAGCCTATAAAAATTCCTGATTTGACTGACTCCTTCGATCTTGATGCCTTCCTTTCCAGCCAACTAAGTAAGGGAGCCAGTTCTAGTCAATCTTGACTCAATACATTTTCTATCTCTGATGAAGCCTTACAAGTTAGACCTTCAGACAATACTGGCTCTTCTCTACAACGTACATGCTCAGTCCTAAGACATCCAAATACTGCCCGTATGTTAAACACTCTATCTGGCTTAAACTCATCGGGCTCATATTTTAGTAACTCGTGCAACTCTAGTAGCAGTAGTTTGGGGACCCCTTTAGTACCGAGGTCTTTCTTTGTTAACTCCTTTAGTTCTTCGGCCACTGTTTTTGATGTCTCACCTCCGGGTCTTAACAAATCGTCATCTAATAATTTTAATTTACGGTCACTACGTGTAGCACATATTAATGCTAGATCTCTCTTACCAAACTTAAATTATATTATAGACCTAATTAACCTATATAGTCTAGATATTATAGCCATCTCCGAGTCGTGGCTCCCTAGAGAAATTCCAAGTTCGGCGGTGATTATTGATGGATTTAATGTGATAAGAACGGATCGTAGGAGCCTTATCGCTCATAGAGGAGGGGGCGTACTTATATACATTAGAGATGACGTGTGGTTTGACGTGTTGGTAGATGATTCGATGCCTCTCAGGGGGTGTTTGGCAGTGGATATCCCTATAGACATCTGTGCAATTATAATACATCTTAAGAAAATAAAAATTGGTCTAGTAGCTGTTTACAGTATTCCTCAGTCGAATGCCACTTGGGACGACGATTTGGAGGATGTGCTCATTCGTGCGAGTGGTGTAGCGACCACATATTTTGTGCAGGAGATTTCAACATCGATGCCTCTCGCACGGACGAGCCAGGTTGGGTAAAGCTTAAAAATCTCGCTGGCTCTTTTGCACTAAATCAGATTATCGAAAAAGCAACGCGTGCTACTTATAATTCCTCTTCGACAATTGATCTAATCTTAATAAGTGAAAAATTACAATCATCGGATTCTGCAGTGATTAAATTGTCGGCCGCTTTCGGAGGGATTTCAAAAGAGTAGATATAGATATGTTCGATGGGGCGGCTAGAGGGGCGAATTGGGACAATGTGGAAATAGCTAAAACGGTGGACGATAAGGTTAACTGCTTCTCTCAAATTGTCCTATCTTTGATAGACTCCTTTTGCCCACTTCGAAACTTGAGAATCGCTAGATCTACGCCTCCTTGGTTCTCAGATGCAGTAAAAAAGATCTCGCGAGCCAGAGATAGAGTACGATCCAAATGGCAAAGGGATAGAACAGACCCCAACCACGCCAAATACGCTTCGTTTCGTAATCTCGCAACGGCGGCTATGCGTCGCGAAAACGTCGTATTTCTGTCCAGCTTCCCCGAAAGGCCCTCATCTAAGAGAATTTGGTAAAGGGTTAATAAAGCGGGAGTGTGGTCCGGGCAGGGAATATGCTCTTGGAGGGACCTTCCCCTTGATTCAACGGAGATCAAAAACTTTCTCCTAGATACCCTCCCTCCAGCTACCGCATCTGTAAATGTAATCCAAGATCTCCTTGAGGCAGCCGAAGTACGTACATGCGAACCTTTTCATTTCCACGAGGTTGACCTTGGCCAGCAGTATACAGCCGGAAAATCAATCAAATCTACAGCTAGCGGCTCTGATGGTATAAATAGTTACGCGATCCTCCTCTGTGTCCCCTCTTGCTTGCCTGCTCTACTCGAAAATGTAAACTCCTCGCTGATGACAGGGATATTCCCTTCAGCTTGGAAGGTGGGCATTGTTCGCCCCCTTCCAAAATGTGACCGACCAACATCCTGCAAGGATTTGCGCCCGATTACTATCCTCCCTTATCTGTCAAAGATCCTGGAAAAAATTTGCCTTCAGGAGCCTCTCCATACATTGATAATAATAAGATCCTCTCAAATCACCAGTCAGGTTTCAGGAAAGGTTTTTCGGCGGCTACAACCCTGCTCCATGTTTCAGACAAGATAAACTAAAA
Organism: Acraspis erinacei; assembly: GCA_035041075.1. Classification (NCBI taxonomy): domain Eukaryota; kingdom Metazoa; phylum Arthropoda; class Insecta; order Hymenoptera; family Cynipidae; genus Acraspis; species Acraspis erinacei. The sequence continues at coordinate 12,302,438 of JAWWLR010000054.1, forward strand.
TCTGAGAGAATTTCTGGAACTAAAGACAACTTTGTAATGAAAAAGGTCAA